>DF245590.1:0-16490 GCA_000507305.1 Breviolum minutum Mf 1.05b.01
CGGAGCGATTGGGGTCGCCAGGGATGATGTATTTTCTTCCTAAATGAGGAGCTATTTGGAACCCAAGAATCCTCAAAATCACAGGGTAGTTGTAAATTGGGTGGTGAACTTGATCGATCCATCCAAATGGTACTGTAGAAATGTTTTCAATTTTATCCTAGATTTGCCTTCGGCAAATGTAGCCCGAAAAAGGCATCGCTGGCGTCATCTTCTTAGATGATGTGTGATTGGGATGTCCAATCATCACCGAAACGAAGCGCCATGTGTATTTAGGTTCCATGAAACCATTCTCAGGTCAGGTCAAGCCAGGATTTGTAGCATTCCAGTCTCATGGAGAATCTTGGAGTGTAAAAAAAGACTGTATTTACCAATCCAGATGGATGAGGGTCACGACATGTCACTTGCTTGAGGTGGACTCTAACCCTGACAGCCCCAGGTGGACGGACGGGGGGGTTTGAGGTTGGGATTGAGGAGTTTTAAGCACCCGTATTTCATGGCCTTTTAACGGGGCCCCCACCAGAAATAAAGGTTTAGTAAGACCATATTTATAGGGGGTAGGTTAGGGGGTAGGTGGACTGGGGGCTGGAATGCTATGGAATACTTACTGATGGGTGGTATGGAAATATTTACCCATGGCATACTTACCAATGACATCTAATGACCATACCATCTATGGTTCCATACTTGGTTTATTCAGCATTCATTTATAGTGGGATGATGTATGTTCATCCAAGTTTATACATCAGGGATCTGTAACATAAATAGTGATGGTGGTTCAGAAATCCGGCGATCACCACCTGGGATGTATAAAGCATTATAAACTGGTTGGTGGTTTCAAATATTTTTTGTTTTCATCCATACTTGGGGAAGATTCCCATTTTGACATTTGTTTTTCAAAGGGGTTGAAACCACCAACCAGTAAAACACCCGTAAATAATCCCTAAGAATCCAAAGACCTCCCAATCGAATAGGATTTTTCGGGTTCCAATCCCAACCCTGGTTTGGTCATAGGATTCGATCGGTTCAATTCCCGTGGATTCTAGGAAAAATACGACCTAGTGGTGGAATTGGTGATGCATGATAATATGATATAACAAATTTGCCCTTGAACTGCTATTAGTTTATATGCTCCGATTTGAACACATTTTTTAGTTGGGAGTTTTGTGGCCTTTCAAGATGTTACTACCATGTATTGATGTATTGGACGTGTGGGTTTCCATTGTATAACTTCCTTGGGTTTGGGAATTTTTTTCCCCCAACCGACCAGCAAGGGAAAGAACAGCCTTGAAGATTCTGGGTGATGCTCTCCGAGTAGCCGACTTCCAACGAATTCAAGGTGCCAAAAAAGATTTCCTTGAAACAGGGGTGATTGAATTGCTCATTTGGGGAGATTCAAACAATGCAAAGGGATTTCCCGGATTTCCCCTCCATACTGCATTGTTTGGGCTTATTTTTTCAGGAGCGGTAGGGATGGTAGAGTCGTAGGATTTTCTGATAGCAGCTAGCTATGGATATGTTATGATGTAGTACTATATATGCTCCAGGGATCTCCAGGGTATTTGGGGACAGAAAAAAATTACACAGCCAGCTTGCACTTAGACAATCTAGATCTTAACAAACCCAAGTGGATGGTTTGGTCATGTGCAGTTGTTCAATCTACATTTTCTGATTTCTTGACTATCAGAAACAAAGATCACACCAAGACCGGTTTCTGAAAAAACCATAGACTTTGTGACCTTTTGGGTACCGAATCGCCATGTATCTTTAAAGAAAACAAAGAATCTTCCTGAAGCTTCACAATCGGAAGCAAATGGCACATCATATATGTTTTGTTTGCCTGAAAGTGTTTGCCAAAAATCGCACCTGGTCACCCAGTCACCCTTACAAAAAGCACCATCTATACTTTTTGGGGCAGCTCTTAAGAAGTCAAGGTATAGGCATAGGTCTGCAAAAGACTTTGGAACTTGCGGTGTATCATCAAGCTTTCAGGTTTCATGAGCATTTGGGTTATGTTTGGCTGATTTTCATGGTATATGTTAGTAAGATTGGGTAAATATACCATACATGGATTTTATGTGATTCCAATCTTCAGAGATTTTGTCAATGTGGCTGGAGTGTTATTTTTTTCCATCCTGCCTAGGCAATGTAGATCAATGTAGAGCAACCTTTGCCGCCGGGAACGGTCTCCCCAAAAAGTAGTTTAGTAAGGGAATCCTTTTTCAAAATGGCCGAAACATTCAGGTTAAGGATCTATAATAATTTGCCCAGATTCAGTTTTCTTCAACAAAGTCAACCTGATTTTACTGATTGTTATTTACATCCAGTCTGTACTTAAATTGTGTTTCTTTGAATTTGAACCAACCCCCCAACACTGTGCATTTAGCTGAAATCCTGCACAAAATCACGGATGTATGTGTATACAACCCCAATGGAGTTGCTTCACCCCCAATAAATGGACGAAAATAAATGGGTTTCACTGGGGTTATTTCACCCTGTATAACTGGAGTTAGTTCATCCCATTTTATAACTGTTTTTTCGGGGCCCACCTTGCATTTGGGCAATTTTCTTTCAGCAAGTTTGACTTACAAATGGAGGTTCCTAACTACTACTGACTAACTGGGATGATCCTCCAAGTAAACGGTGGGATCAACTATCAAGCGACTCCAAACGGATCAGCCGAGAAGCGAGGCTTGTTGGCAGAGAAGTGGCAAGGACCGATGGCTGCTGGAGTGGTTGGTGGGCAGATGACGGGGGAAAGATGTCACACCGTAACACCCCAAAAAAATGAACCATGTTGTTTTTTTGGGGGGGAGATAACCGGATTTGAGATGAAAGCAATCTATGCAAAACACCAGAATTTCAGGTGCAGTTGGATTCAAAAATCTGTCTCAAGGGTTGTACCCTTTCTCCCATAAGTCCTGGACCGTGGAAAATGTTTGTATTTGAAAGGTATAGTACTACTGGGGGGGGTACATACCCATTTTTTCACTTCCATGATGGGAAGGAAGGGTGATGGTCAAGATGGGTTTCCGTCACCCTACCATGGGTCGCCTTGGCTGCTGTTTTGGTGAGCAAGTCGAAGTCGGACCCAAGCCGATCAACAGGTTGACCTTGCAAAAATGGTAAACATCAAGTCCTAAGGGATCCCTTAAGGGCCACCTTTTTGTGGCCGTTATTTTCTTTTTGTGGTTACAAAGGTGTTGTTGTTAAAATGTTTAAAACATGCGAAACATGTGATGGCTAATGTAACGGTCCCAAAATCATCCAGCAATCCAGCATCCAGCAATCCAGCTTTGGACAGTTCAGGAGAGATGGAAACATCGAAGGAAAGTGAAAGTTTGTGGCGTTTGGCCTTTGCATTTCTTGGAGCTACGGGCCGTTGGACTGTGACATTGGTGCTCCTTTTGGTGTCTTGCTTAGACAGCCAGCTGTTTGGACAGAAAAGTGGGTCGTGGTTGTTCAATGATAGACATAATAAGGGTGATGTTTTTTGAACATGTTTTGAAAAACATGAGAAGTAAATACATGAGCAAAGACCAGTTGACCCTGGTTATTTGTTGTATATATAGGGGATTATACTACTAGCGGCGTTAGTACCCAGTTGAAGGGATTAGAATAAACCATGAAATACGGATCCTTAATGATCCTTATGAACTAATCATGCGAATATTTGTGTCAATTTACCCCACCTGGAAACTAACATGACAATGGAACATCACCAATTTTTAATAGGAAATATATAATGCATCTTCAAATGATTTCACATGGTTGCCTTTCCATTGTCATGTTAGTTTTCCGGGGGGTACCCCCTAAGGATGTAACCAGGCTTTTGGGGACACTGCGCTTGTAACACCCCGGCTTCACAGTGAAGGACTTAACTCCAGTGTTCCAAACATTGTTTCACCTCAAAGTATTGTCAAATGATGACATTGTATGGCTATCACGGTGGTGTCATGATGATGGCATCGTTGTGCCACCTTGCATAGTATACTGGCAATGTTCAAATTTCTCCCATTCTCACGCATAGTATAGTGGCCATTCAGCAGCTTCCCATACCTCCTATATAATTCTTTAATTGGGCTGAGAGGTGCTGATCACAATGACACGCCCCAAAAAATACCTGTTGAAATGCGCTAGGATCTGAGCTAGCAAAGCTATGTGAACCCGGAGAATTTCATTTAGCCAGAAAGGTTGGTATCCTAAACGATTTGAAGGGCTGTGAGGAGGGTTTTTCACGCCAGTGGTTTCCAGTGGCAAGGTCCTAAGGTGTACCTGGAACCCTCCATAAAAACATAGCCACAATTGGTTTCAAAAAATTGGTACGTATGAATTCCCATGTTTTTCCAGGTATCTTGGGATTCTCGGTCACCTAAAAATGAAAATGTCGTCATCCTGGTCGTGATGATGACGATTGCATCCTTGGGCCCGCGGGGGGGGGGTTAGTTCCAAGGTAGTGGTTATGTTTTGATGTTCCAGGAGGTGCTGGTAAAAGGGTAGGATCAGTGGGTTATAACTACCCCAATCTACCTCAGACCTCATTTATAAGTAGGTGAAATAAGCTATTGATCCTAAACATTGATCCTAACTTCCAGGAACATCCTCAAGCATATGGGTGTTTCCAAAAATAGGGGGGGAAAAACCCACAATGGATGGTTTATAATGGAAAACCCTATTAAAATGGATGATTTGAGGGTACAAGATGGGAACCCTAACTACAAGTGGATTTATCCCTGGTTATACCCATGTACAACCGTAGTTAAATAAGGTTTGCTGGGGTTACAACTACCTTATAACTAGGGGGGGCCCCTTCTTGTACCTCCCATTTAACGAAACACCCATATGGCTGTTTCCAAAAACAGTGGTATCCCAAAATGGATGGTTTACAATGGAAAACCCTATTAAAATGGATGATTTGGGGGTACCACCATTTAAGGAAACACCCCTAATATATGTTTGGATGACCCTTCAAAGCTTTTTCAAATCCTCCATTGATCCTTTGCTGCTGCCGACTTCGCCGCCGAAGTCGCGGCCTCAGGTGCTGGTGCAACGGAGCTTGCAGCGCCTTGGCGGAGAATGGAGGAACTTTCCGGACGCAAAAATGGAGAGATGTGTTTTTTGTTAAATCTCACCTGGTGGATTCAATGCATGCATGCATGTATATATAGGACTATATAAGATTTGATTTATTTATGCATGTATTATATATATACATATTATATCAACTATATATATGGTTGATTAATGTTTTACGCCTAGACTGGTTTGCCCCCGGAGACGAGCTTGTTGATTTCTTCAATATAGAGTGAACAAAACCTTGATTTTTCTGGTTAACGCAGGGGGGCTTAAACTACTCAATTTCATACGGATTATAACATACCATGTTTGTTCAATCATAATGATACTTATGACTCATGACATTGGAGCAAATGGATTCTGAACTATGCCAGATCCTATTCAAATATATATATATATATACATTAGAATATATATATCCAAATACATATCTCATCAATTGGAACACCATTTGTTGGATACCATTGCTACAGCCATGGCAATGTTGCCAGGTTGTTGCAGTTCCTCTTCTTGGCGACCTGGGCTGATGCGGTTGAGCAACAATCTAGCATCAATCACAAAACCTTTGCCGTGAGTAACTCGCATGCAGGATTCTGGTCAAATTGTAGCGACCTCACACGAGTTTTCACCCCAAATGCTGGTTTAGTAAAGGAAATTCCCTTAATTTCAGGGAAATCTAGGTTGGTGAAATATTTTCAATTTGGTCAGATACATGGGTATGCAGGTATGTCCACTACTAAAATACTGTTTCATTGTTTATGCATCATGTTGCATTCTGGAATACTTTGACATATTAGTGCCTCTATTTGAAAGAAAAAATCTTCATGGAGCATGTTACTTTCGGTATATGAAACTTTGAATATCTTGTTTTCCTTGCTAAAATGTCTGAGCAGTCTACTATTAGGCTAAGCATCGGCATGTACTTCAAGTTCAAGAGCTTGTTACACAAGCAACCGGTGATTGCCCATCAAGGAGTGTCCACAGTTCATTTGTTGATTCACATGCTGGTCATACAGACATGTATGTACCGTATATATATATATATATTGTATGTTGGAGATCATCGTGATGAAGTGTATTGATATGTATTGATAGATACCTCCCATGTTCCAAAGAACAAAGCCTTACTTTTCCAGCCAAGTCCTTTAGACTAACAACCAGGCGATCCCCTTAGCCAACTATTCAAAAGGAATCCCGCATTATAGCTTCCTGGGAAAGGATTTTAGTGGTGTGTTCCAAAGTTGTGTTGAAATAACCTTAGATATATAGTTCCATGCAATAACATTTAGACGTGACCTTACATCAGCAACATCTTCAGGTACCTGAAATGCAGCATAAGTAAGCAGTATGCATACGGCCTATGTAAGGGGATCCCCACCCCCTTTTTTCAGCCCAGGTACAGGATTCCTCCAAATTAGGTACTTAAATTATTTTGCTGAATATTCAGGACCTTATTTGTTGACTCATTTTAATCACAACGCTCGTCAGTTGGGTTATTTCACCCTAAGGGGACTTGTTTCAACCAACGTATCCAGGGACTTGGTTTGGTAAAGCCCCAACTTCCCATAGGTATTGTGATCACCGTGGTTTTCAATACGGCCATGTTGACCTTAAGCGAATGGTGTGGCAGTCGCTTGGCCTTTTCGGGCTACCATCTTATCTCCAGGCCACAGGGTGATGATTGAAGTTGGTGATGATCGAAGTGGACTTGAACAATTCTATGATGATTGTCCGACTGGGTAAACAACAAACGTTCGATTGGCTGTTGAATCCAAAAAAGACTTCTTTGTGTCTTTGTTGTTTGCTTCAGTCATATAAATTTGCAGTATATGTTCGGCTGACCTCACTGATGGCTGGCAAACAATGGTGTAGGATGTGCACTATTATGATCTATTATGAGGATACATGTGAACTAATATTCGGATATGCCAGCAACTTGGCTTTATATTTTCAGTGATCACAACAGGACCTTTCTGCTTGGTCAGGAGATTGGGAGACGATGTGGCTGAAGTGGATAGTGTACTCATCAGCAGCTGGTTGGCTTGTGCCAGGACATTGAAGTTGGCTTTCAAATTGTCGGGATGGGGCGCCCAACGTGTAATCCATAGCATTCATGTCTGCTTTATTTACCTACATGTATCATAAAAATCTACCAAATGTAGGTAAATATGATATACCATACAAAGATATCATAGGTGCGTATGGATAAGAAATTTGTGTACTTGGCCCAGGCTGTTCGATATATGGAGCTACGTATATTAAATGGATTCATGGAAATCTAAGGGCACCTCCCAGAAAATAAGGCCATGTTAAGGGATTATGAAGCCTTCCATTGTCCCTTATTTCTTGGGCCTTACTAGGGCCTTATTTTGGCGGATTAGCATGATATGCCAGTTTTGAGGACGTCAGTCCTCACAAGAGTTGTTTTCCCTTTCCTGTCTTTGATTTGTTTCATGTTCACATGACCAGTGACCAATTGGGGCCTTGTCATGTACCCAGTTACAAAAAGATGATGATATGCAGCATTATCGACATCATGGACCAGGAATCAATGAAATGCCAATTCACGGTCTTGTTGCTGCTGTTGACAGTTTCCTGCTGCTCAGGAGTGTGATTGGAAGTCTTTTGCAACAATCTTATATCCTTCTCATTGCACCTTTGTGGCTTGCAGTCACCGTCTTGCTTCTTGTCAAGATGCGTGAGTGAAAGTCCAAAAGAATCATAGCAACGTTCCTGCCACTGAAAATTCGGGACTCAACAAAGAACCTATATAGCTTGCGCTCTAGCAGACAGTTTTCTTTAAATGAAAAAGGCGTTCCAGCAATTCAACTTAGTGGCTTAGTGCATCTATCGGTATAAAATTTGCGCCCACATGATGCCAGATGTAGCCATGCGAGATTTTTTGGGGATTCGGATTGTTGGGTGGCAACCGACTTCCCAAAAGTTCAGGGGCCAACTGCCAGGGTTTTCTTCAGCATAACGTGACTTGATGGCTGATAAACTTTGCGGAGAGACATCCCAAGTTTGCCTGGAATTATGATCATTATGCACCAGGGTTCTCCCGTCTTTGAGGTTTTTTAGGAATTTGTTGAGGCTTTTACCTTCACTTTCCTCAAACCAGCATCTTAAGGTGCTGAAAGATCTAAGAAGTTTAACTTGGAATCGGTTTGCCAGACATAAAGTTGTTGCAAGGATACAGGTAGGGGTGCAACTTCAGGAAAAACAGCCTCCACACTGTTCAAAGCTGATTCACTCTCTTGATGTGTTTTTGTTTAAAATGTTCGCACTAATTAGATATATAATGTAATGATATATATATATATATTGAAGTTTCGATACCCTTTTCGACATACACACAGCCAAATAAGTCTTCACTAAGCCAATATCCAAGTTCCGCGCATAACTGTCTTGCACTTCGTACTAAGGTAACAGGCTTTAAATGTCAAAAGGGAGTTCTGGCAGATGAGTTTTCATTTCTAGGAAAGCTACACAAAAAATGAAAAACTGCAGGTGTAAAACAAAAACTGTTACTGTTACACGTATTTTCTGTTCTAGGGAGGGAACTGGGCAAACACAAAAAGACAAGCAAATGTTGGCAAGAAGAAAAACCCACCACAACCGGAGTACAGGGGGGAGACCTTTCAGCCCTGCCCGCCCCCGCGGACTCCACCCCAGTGGCAAGCATCCAACAGGGATCATGAAATTACCCATTTGGGGGCATGAAACACTACAAATGTCTGGTCAATTTTTCAGGATTTTCCTGATAACTCATGAAGTTTGGGCTGGTGTCATACAGTTGATGGCAAAAATCCTGCACCGCCTGAGATGTATCAAACCCTGGAAATACTTGGGATAAACTACCATAACAACTGGTGAACACCGGATTTCTGAACCATCAACAGTAAAAATTGACCCCTGTTCCAACCGGAGGTTGCCGGCATATCTTTGTATCGCCTTTTTTGCTTCCATCTACCTACGTTCTGCCGTGCACTTTGCTTTGCAAGGTGCCGTTTCTGGGGTGGCTGTTTTTTTTTGGGGGGGTGGAGGAGTTCATATAAGGTTATACCCGTTATAACCCCTATATATGGCCGAAAATAACTGAGTAACCAGGGTTATTTCACCCCTATAAGTGGAGTTATAACTCCATATTTATAACTAGTGGCCCACCTTGTAGGGAATTTGTCTTTCAAAATAAAGGAAGGGTTGTTGCACCAAGTTGTAGGTGATTGTTGTTCAAAGTTGCACTTTTGGAGTTCAATTTGATATATCAAAAATAGTAAGGAAACCAAATCTATGTCGGTGCTAGTTTGCCGTGGTGACACTTGTCATTCTCTATACTACCATGTCTTGGGAGGAGTGTATGATTGGAAGAGGGCTCTCTTCCCTGCGAACCTTTCGGACTCAGCACAGTAGCCCTTCTTTATATTCATGTTGCCTTTATGTTTTGCAATTTTTCTAAGGTGGTAATCCTAGTCACATTTAAAAACATGTATAGTTGTATAATTTATTATATAATGGAATTTTATTGTGCCAATGTTTGGTGCCAATACTCTTCCAATTTGTTGCACCTTTGGCCACAAATCCTTCTCTCACAGGTGAGGAGTGCTTCAGGGAAGCACAAGAAATCTTGCAAGAGAGTTTGGATCCCGATCCTGACTCTTGGATTCAAGAAAAGCTATTCATTGGGTTGCGCCCTGCCCAGTAACAGTCACCACCAGGATTATTATATTTTTAGTATGAGGATCCCAAAAAACAAACATAATTTCCACATGTTACCGGAAGGGGGGACAACCAAAGATATTCAACACAAATGATGGTTCAGGCAAGTTCCATCGAAATTCACCGTCGGTTGGAATCCCCCCAGATGGTGGTTTAGAAAGGGAATTTTCCCCTGAAAAGTCTCAATAATTCAGGTTTTGGAATTATGTAATTTGCCTGGATGGTTATACATGGGGTAGACTAATTCTTGGAATAATCCTATTATCCCTGCTAAGTGGAAAATTGGGAAGGTACCTCCGCTTGTGGAATTAATCCGACTAGAAAATGTGATTCTCAAACTCATACCGGTGATGGTTCATGGAGTTCATGGGAATAGATGAGTTCCCAACAAATTTTGGTTGGAAAAGTTGGAATGGACTGCATGGAATCCCAAACCAACAGGACAAAAATATGGTTGCTTCACTTCTGAAGTGTTGCATCAGTTGGATGGATTTGATCATCGATTTTTAGTAGTCCAGGTCCAACCATCAAATTTGTGTGTCTAGATTCTTGAGCATCTTTTGAGCCAGATCCACAATGGAAAGATCCACAATGAATCCTACACCCTGGAAGATTAACATGGAACCTAGAAAGCACCCATTTAGAAAGGAAAATGATCTTCCAGGCCTCCATGATTATATCATGATTATGTTCCATGTTAATCTTCCAGGGTGTAAACCACCAGGTAAATATGCCAGTCCCATGGATGGTATGGGATATAGCTTCCCAGGTCTTGGTACGAGCCAACCACTTGCAACAAAGCTTTGAACAGCGCTTCAGCTTGCAGATGCGCCTGGTGACTGGTTTTACCTCGATGCACCTTGGTGACAAATGCGTTTGAAACCAGGGGTTTCCTGAGGTTTCACTTAGTGGTTAATTATTTGTTTGATGAAACCCCTAATCCAGGATGCCAATCACCACCAGGATTGTTACATAAATAAGGTAGGGAATTTCTTAAAACCTTTCATTTGCCACTGTTACATACTGTTACTGGGTATATACACCAATGTAGTTCAAGAGTTCGCTGCTTGAAATTTCAATTCAACCTGTGACCTGTCCCCCACAAAATGAGAAAGGATCGTCTTGCAACCATGATTTCAGGGGGGGAGGCGAATTCTGCTAAGTTGTGAAAGGGGGCGTTTTTTCCCCCCCTGAAAAACGAAGATGACGATGGAAACTCCACCAATTTGAAGATATATGTTATATTTCCTATATTGAACATGGGAGATTTTCCAGTTAGTCATGTTCGTTTTCAGGGGAATTCCATTGGAAAATCTCCCGTTGATGGGAAGCCACGGCTTTTGGACCTAAGTTGAAGCCTGGAAACCCCTCAAAACTTACGGCGATTGAAACCTGAAAATACCGATCCCCCCTTTGAAAAAGGATAAGTCGATTCGTAGTAGGACAAAGGGTAGCCTTTTTGTTACGGGGGTTCCATGTTCGTGGATACGGGTGTGGATTTTCGCAGCTAGAAGAATGGTTTATTCTCATCATTTTTAGCAACATGGTTGGGTAGACTAAAAATGCGACAGGCATATCGTTGTGCAGTAATATGATGTTTCAGATGTGATGAAATGGTTGAAATGATGCTGAGTTCACGCCAGTTTGCCAAGAAGATAGACAGAATGATTTGCGATTTGACTGGATCTTACCTTCCTTTTTCAGAGTGGCACAATTTGATTGAACATAGTCACACTTGGATACTTGTTCAACGAGAAAACACCACCACCACCACCACCACCACCACAAGATGGGGCCCCTACTAGTTGTAAATGGATATGGGGCGCCTATAAATGGCCATCAACTCGGGTTTTAACCCCTATATAAGTGGAGTTATAACCCCACTTACCTACCAGGTAGGTGCGTACCTTGCCATAATGCCCATGCCAGTTTTAAAGCTTCCAGCTTCAAAATGACCCAAGCTTGATCCCTCAACACTGATAAACAAACAAAAATGTCAACAGAAAAACACTCCACACTCAAATCAAAATCAAAGCAACTTCAGTTTGAAACCAAAAAAACACGTTTAAGAGGCATTGTTTTTTTTCCCGTGGCAGCCACACTTGCAAAAAAAAAAGAAAAAACCCAAGAGTGAGCGAACTCGATGTATGACCAAGGCTTCCAGCTGCTTGTAAATCGTGGTTGTCCTTTCGTGTAACGTTGCTGAAACCGCATGTGAAGGTGGATGGGATTTCCAGATTCGAGTGCATGTTGTTTTTTTTAGATGCTGGCTGATAGTCATTCTAAAATGCAAAACTTTTCTGCAAATATTGTTTGGACAGTATATATACGTATATATATATATACAGTATATATATATACATTCTCTCTATATATAATTTACAATTGTATAAGTTGAGATTCTCCTCCTCCATGTAGCAGTCACCACCAGGAGTATCACATGTTTAGTAGGGAATTCCTATATGCAAATTGCTACTCGGGGGTGCACCCTAAAAATATGGAAAAGGGTGGAAAAGATGGCAGGTTAAACTTAGTGGTTTTCAGGTCTGGTGGTGGTCGTTTTTTGGTGCCTAGACTCCCGGAAGAAAAAGGAAACATTTACCCCGCTACCCTGAAAACTAACATATCCCTTGAAAACTGATGGTTGCAAGATGAAAATTCCCTTTAAAAATGGTCCTTTTCAGGGGACACAGTTTTGGGGGGTGTAGAAGCGAAAGAGGACGTTAGTAAGGGAAGCTTTCCCCGTGGCCTTATCGTTCGCCAAAATTGAAGCTTGTTGAAATATGATCAAATTCAGGTAAGGATCAATGATATACAATTGTTTTTTTGCAGTCTGTAGTACAGTCACGGAAGGATTTTGTTCACTTGGAAATGTTGACAATACATTTCGAAGACAACTTGTACACATGTTACTTTATAGATACTTGTTTGAAGAACATCCAACAGCAACCTCGATTGCAATGTGGAGATTTGCTGCCCAGCATGTGCTCTCAGACGATGTGATGACACCAACACATGTTCAGGTGATCTTTTTGTGGGAATTCTACACCGATGATGTCCGTCAGCTTCACTTTCAAGTGTTTAATTATAGACCAAAATGTCTATAAAATGTCTACTTGATGTGAAGTTTAATCCCAAATTCGGAAGCCGGATCTTCTTCCAACTTCCAACTTCCATCATTATTTCAGGGGCTGTTCATTCCTCTTAAACTTCAGTGGTGGCCCTCAGATTTGCATCGATCATACAACCTCCCCCCCCCCGAGGCCTAGGCCTTCACGGTGAATTTGTCCCACCAAAACTCCCTCAGGTTCTGCATAGCCTTTGCTGCGACTTGCTGCGCGTTGCAAGTGTTGCTTTCAAATCATGACCTCGGTGTAGGGGAAACTCAGGGAAAGTTTCAGTTTCAGCTCATTTTTTTGGCGAATTGGTGTGGTTGATGTTAGGGTGGTTTAAAGATTTTCAGAATTTTCCCATCAAAAGTTTGGATTTCATCAAATGTTTGAGGTTTTTTTCACTCCTACAGAGGGGCGGCCTTTGCAAGGATTCATCACCGACTTGAACCACCAAATGAAAAACGACTGGTCAAACCTATGTGTGAAGTAGCTGTAGCTGCTTTGCCAAAAGAGCAATGGAATCAAAACCCTAACTTGATGGTTTAATTTTTTGTTGAATGTTTAGATCTTGCACCTCCTAGATTTCTGTGTAAAAGTTTCCAAGCGATTAGGATCCAAGAAAGGAAGACGAATTTAGTTTTAAGATGTGTTTTTGTTCATGTTGGTGGTTTCAATTATTTTTTATTTTCACCCCTACTTGGGGAAGATTTCCAATTTGACTAATATTTTTCAGAAGGGTTGAAACCACCAACTAGATGTAGTATGACTGTGTTGTCCCTAATTTTCCCATTGATTTCCTGATGAAATTGGTGACCAATTTCGAAGTATCATTGGGATCAATTCCTAAATGGGGCAGCTGGTCACTGCCAAAACACCGCCCTGAAAGGCCAAATACATTGTTCATGATGCCGCCTTAGAACACCCAATTACCCATACCATCCATGTATGGTTTTATTTACCAACATGTATACCATTCAAAATCAACCATTCATCTATAGATATCTATAGGTAAATATGCCTTTTTTGTTGGGTTGGTTAGGATTTTTCCATACTGATTTGATGTTTTTTCCAACTTTTCGAAATATCACCGTGAAAAATCTCCCAACCGTTGAACCCCCCCGATGTCCTGCACCGAACCGAAACCAACATCGAGGTTGGGACCTTTGGCTTGGCTCCTTTGGTTGGAAACAGCGAGGTTACCCCATAAAAATAGGCCCCTTTTAAAGGCCCCAAAAGGAAAGGCACATTTTCTTAAAAACATCATTTTTGTAGGGGCGAACTGTTAAACTTTGGGGGTTTAGTTACTTTTACTGGAAAGAACATGCAGGGCACGGGATATTCAAATAAGGGGACGTTGTGTAAGGTAAGGGAATCCTTCCCAAAGTGGCACAAGATGTTGATTGAAACTTCAGGTTGGTGAAGGGCAAATTTACAACAAAAAAAAGCCCATCAAAGCAGAGAAAATTCAAACAGTTGCTTCTGTTGGTGACATGGCAAGGGCTCCTAGGCAACAAAATAGAGTCAAAAACATCTCAAAACCAGAGATGTTCTTTCTTTGGAAGGTGACTTTGGGATGTTGGGATTATGGAGTTAGCTGGATGTTCCAAGTTGCCATGTTTAGTTTGAAGAGAGTATTAGTGATTCGTGAAGTAAGCACTACTTTCCCCGGCTGCCAAATGTTGAAGTCGGGAAATCCCACCAAAAAACATCGTTTTCTTTTCTGCGGGCAGTTGGGCCCACCCAACTCACCTGGTATAGAGCGGCAGTTTGGAGGGTGAGTTTAAGTAAGCAAATCAAAAGGTGATCCCAATTCCAAACAAGGTGGTGGTTTGAAATATGTTTTATTTTCACTCCTACCTGGGGAAATGATCCCATTTGACTACAGTAACATTTTTCAAATAGGCTGAAACCACCAACCAGCAAACCAAACTGCAGATTTGACATGTTTTTTTTTGTTACCCCAACTCGTTGGTCGGTGAATTTGTCGGACTCGAGAGGCGGAAAAAGCAGCTCGCCCCCCCCCCCGCAAAGTTTAACAGTGAGTTTTCCCCGAAAAATTCGCCATCCCCAATTCGGAAATGTATATCAACCACCCTTTTTGAGGGGCGAGTTGTTAAACTTCAGGGGAGCAAGCATGTCATCGCATTTCCAGATGGTGGTTTCATTTATTTTTTATTTTCACCCCGATCCTTGGGGAAGATTCCCATTTTGGCGAGCATATTTTTCCAAGGGGTTGAAATCACCAACTAGATTTGCAACCTTCAGGTGATTTCCCTTCTCTTTTCCCTTACCACCGACGTGGAGCTTGCCTGCGATTCTTGCGTGCAGGTTGGGGTTCCAAATGGGTGGTAGATTCCTTCCGAGATGTCCCCCGGCGAAATGTTTGGAAGTTGGAGGTATACCCATTGGATCCATGTATGGTATATTTAACTATGTACATTTACCATCAAAATCAACGAAATGTAGGTGCATATGCCATACATGGATCCTATGGGATATAGGTAGGTATTAGGTCAAGTATCATAATTCACCATGTTCAGATCATCTCAGATTCTGGTTGCTTGTGAGGGATTCCTTTTTTGTTGTTGTTTTTTTTTCCAACTCTGTCAACTACGAAGACTTGCCAGGTGAACCATCGTTGATTGACGGTATATATATATATATTTTTATATATCATATCCGATAGTTTTCCATTATATCTATGTCTCCATTTGAGTATCTGAGTAGCTTAACAGTTTCTTTTTTCCTGCACCGTGTTCTTCAATCGCAGCTTCACCGGGCCCTTGGTCTCAGGGCTGTCGGGCCCTTGGCGCGTTGCGTCGTTTAGGTGCGGTGGGATTTGGGATTGAAGACTGGATTCCAGTTTCTTTCGAGACCTCTGGGATCCATGTTTGATGAAAGTGAGTTAACATACCAAAAAATGGTGGATCATTTTGTTGTTCGTTTTTCACGTTAAATTTCAGGGGAATAAATGATAATGATGAGTGATGAGTGCTAATGATGAACATGATGAGAGTGATGAGTGATGCACATAGATCCTTGAGAAGTACACCAACTCAGAAAAGGGACCTTTTACATCCACCTGAACGTGGCCTTTTTGTTGGACATTCGTGAATCTCAAAGGTTCTTTGCCTGGGATACATCGATCCTTTGGCTGAAGTGATGGGGATCAAGGGTTGTATACCTAGGGCGCATGGTGGCCGAAGCAATGTTTCTAGTAAACAGTAAACTAAATAAACTAACATAACTGGAAATCACTATGAGAAACAATCAAGCAAGGGTAACCCCCTGCTGGAAACTGACTTGGCAATGGAAAATCCACCATGAATGAAGATGTATTTCCTATGGAACAAATGGATTTTCCACTTTGCCATGTTAGTTTTTCGGGACTTCCTTTGGCTCCCCAGTGATGACTGCGCCACGTGACACAGGTGCTTTTCTCCGCGAGGAACCATTGGACAGGTCAGCGGCAGAACCCATGGAAGTGGAGGAGGACTGTCCATGGTTGGCTGGGTTTTGCGGGCCTTTTTTGTTGCAAAGGGAACACAAAATTGATTATTTATAGAGATTATGATACATATATAT
>DF245591.1:0-16488 GCA_000507305.1 Breviolum minutum Mf 1.05b.01
AGTGGTATTATTTGTTGTTCACCTGGATTGTCGAACCAGGATTGTTTGCTCCGCTACCATGTAAAAATCAACTCGACTTGTACACGCTGTGATTGTATTGTCACTCAGCACCTTTTGCTCTCTGGGCAATTGTCTCAGTCGCTTGACCCAAGGGCCCTGCAGCATGTAATATTGTACACCAATGGTATCACCATATTGTATACACACATGTATTTTAACAAGATAGATAGATAGATAGATAGATAGATAGATAGATAGATAGATAGACAGACAGACAGACAGACAGACAGACAGATAGATAGATAGATAGATAGACATTTCTTCGTTCTCATTCTCATACATGCAGGCTCACTAGTTAGTAGAACACACACCTTAACTCTGATGATACCAGCATAGAATAGATGTTCCAATTCCAAAACAACTTCTAATCCGATACAAACAAATAAGAGACCCAAATTTAAAAAAAAAACTCATCTCATCCTCTTCTCATCCCAAAAAAACTAACCCACCAAACCCCCCCCGGGGCTGCGTGTAATTTTTGTGTCCAAACCTCCCGGCCTTGGCCACTTGCTCTGCAATGCCCTTCTGACCCAACGGCAGTACTACGGTCTCACCCAGAAATGACGACGAGGCGGCGACTGCCTTTACCACTGGTGTGCTACCAGTGAAAGGATGCAAGTCACCCACTGGAGAACTGGCAGTGTTACCATGCCTAAGATGGCAATGACACAAAAGATGTCAAGGTGAAACAGTAGTTGAGTGTCGCAGAGCCTCTCTTGTTCGATAACTTCAGGAGGTCTTATAACATTTAACAGCTATGTGTTTTTAAGTGTTGCACATTGAGGATTTGTTTCACATGTTCTTCCATGCACTTTTCATGACATTCATAAAGCCCCACAAACGGAACCATTTGCACAAGAACCATTTGCACTCCTGGAGTTCAACATTGAACCCTCAAAATACAACCATGCATAAACCCAGAAAATTAACACGGAACCTAAAAATCAGCCAATTGAAAAGGAAAATAATCTTCCAAACCTCCAGTTTTTGGGTTCCAGGTGAATTTTCCAGGGTGTAAGAAGAATCCTTTTGGCAACTCACACAAACTTTGAATCTATAGTTCTCTCTATATCTTAGGAGTGTGTTGGAGATGCAATGAAATTCCAAAACAAATATGTTTGCCGAGTGGCTTCAAATCAGTGTAGTCCACCATCATGTTGCGGCAGCCCTGTTCCATGAGAATCCAAAGTTGATTTCTCTAGGCAACAAACTCACAACATGACATCATATTGACGTCACATGATAATTCACCCAAGACCCAATATCATCTTTAAGAAAAACTACTCTTGTTGGAACCCTCTCTCAACCTAGACATCCAAAAACATTCCTGCCACAGTGAGAATCATCATCCCCAAGCAGTAAACATAACAAAAGTCTTGGAAACTACCAACAAACAAAAATCCCCCTTCACCCCATCCAAACCTCGCAAAAAATGCGTTCAGTCATATCTGCACCACCCAACTTCACTGTAAAGTGTCCAGGGCTCCAAGCTGCCAGAGAATCAGGAGCAGAGCAACTGTAACTTACCCCAATGCTCCCATTGCGATAGATGCCACTAGACACTGGCCTCGAGTTGATTGATTTTTGGATGAAATGGTTGCACTTAAATCCTAATGAATCCAAACAGCCACTAAAAAAAACGGGACGTTTAACAGGTGCCAAAAAAGTCCTTAAGGTCGTTTAAGTTTAATCGTTGCTCTCTATTTGGAAATCCAAGAAATCGCAGCCCAGCAACCCCAAATCAGACAAAACGCAAAGGCTGAGATCGGGATCATCGGAACAAGTACCAGGTCCAGTTCCACCGTTCGATTTGGGTGCAGCAGTGGACACGGAGGTTTGTGGACTCCAGGTTTTGTTAAGAGCCTCAGTTCCAGGTTCTGAAAACCCATAAAAAAAGAGCCTCAACAAAAAATGCCAACCCAAAAAATGCCCGGTAGACTTTGAAAAAAGATGCCGGCCAAAAATGACCTTTGGATTTTCGAGTCAGAAATGGAAACAAAACTCTGGCAGCAGCCTCATTTCTCTAAGCAGCCCAAGTGTTTGGAGTAGCATCCAGGGTCTCAGTGTTGGGAAGGTCCTTAGAAAACCCAAAAAATGGCGACTTCTTGCCATCAGTGCACCTCACAGGGGCAACAAAGATTCACAAATGTCTGCCTAAGATGCTGAGTAAGAATCTGTAAGCATCAGTTTCACCATCAACTAAGATCTTTTAAGGAACCTGGTCATAAGTAGCTCCTTAGGTACCCAGGAAGAAGATTTCCCCTAGCCGCTCAACCACCAACTGGACAAGTCTCTCCCATGTTGTTCAAAAGTGCGCTCACAAAAGTTTCCCAACTCGTGTTTGGCTTGGCCGCATAGATTACTTCAAAGAGCACTTCAATGAAGTCCATGAGGATAGTGGCGGTCTTGTTTGATGGTTGGCTATGGAAAACAAATCGATCGTTGTACATCCGTGTCGTTGAGTTCAACAGGAAACCTCCATAATACGGGCTGGATGGCCCAGAACTGCTCATTACCAAGGAATCCAAAAATGGAACCAACCACTGTTGCCAGTACCTGACAGTTGGACTTCGAAAATTCTTGCATTTCACCTCTAATTCGCATCAAGATATCTATAGAATGCTTTGCTAAAGTCATGTATGAAAAAACAGAAACAACAAAAAAAAAACCTGGCGATACCACTCAACCACAAGTTCATGTCGGCAGCTGGGATACTGATGATACGCAGTTTCGGGCGATCTGGCAATGCCTGGAGCGAAAACACCCCCATGAAATTGGAGTGCCAAGAACCTGATGAAGAAAGCTGATCTCAAATTTACCACCCAATAGGACAAGCAGCAGCCGTTTTGAAATGCTGCCACAGCATGATATCTATTTGTATCTTAAGACTTCATCTCAATCCTGGCAGGGATATACCCCCTGCAATCGACCCATAAGTTTCAGGTCCCGAAAAAAGATGACAGGCACCCCTTGCCCCCATTGCCACAAGAAGCTCCCCAAGGCAAAAGTCTATCAGACCCTGCCTGTCACGAGAGCTTCAAAATTAGGAGAGTAAATGAGTTGTGAGATGAACCAGCTGCCACCACTGATGGAGCTCAACACCTGAAACCAGAGGGGTGATGTAATGGCTATGGGAATTTTTTGGAAAAAAAAAATCACCCAGCTTTTGCCTCAACAGACTTTAGCATCTCTTGTAGATCCACTTGTGCTGCGAGTAGACCCGCCATGACACCTGTGAAGGAAGAGTGTGATTTGAAACCACCACCCTGGAAGGTGATACCTAACCGTGCTGCTCGACTTGTTCCCTTCGATGTCCTGGCAGGCAAAAGGTGCTCAAAGCACAACACCATGGTGCTTTGAATCAGCAAGCGAGAGAAAGCAAATAACGATAGGAAAGAAGAAAAGTCACTGGTTGATGAACTCTAAGTATCATAATGGTCCTTTGTAGCGGAAGACTTCTCAACATCTTCAACAGCTAAAGCTCAAAAACAGCATGGACCTTGGGGGAAAATTCCCTGTCCTGTGCCGTCTCTGCACCAAGGTGGTCTCTTCTGAACATGTGACTTCCCCGATGGCAGGCCATAGTACCAATACCAGGACCAGTGGCCGCAGCATGGCGGGGGACGAAACGAACCAAAACCAACAGCTTTTTTGGGTTCGCGAAATGCTGCAGGAACGATTTTTAGCGAACCCAAAAAAATTGTATCTCTGAGAAAAAACAAAAAGGGGAGATCTGGATGGTTTACAATCTTGGACTTGGACACATCTGGCAAACTTCAGAGGGAAAAAGTGCATCCGACTCATGATGAACGATGAATGATAATCATCATGATGATTGTGGTCATCATCCTCATGATTCCAACAACGGTAAATTGGTGGTTTGGGGGCCCGGTGGTTTGGATTCCGATTGGATCCCCGAAAATGAATCCGGGATTGGGATTCTTGGGGATTACCTGTAGAATCCCCAAACCACCGGGCCCAAACCACCAATTACACCCTGGAAGATTAACATGGAACATACAAATCACCCAATNTTCCGGGGTGTAACCATTAGCTGAATGATCCGGCTTTTCAAAAAGGTCTCCATCTCCCAAGCTCGCCCCGCGACGGTGCCCCATCACAACTCAGGGACCGAGGGACCTGCAGGAACAAAAAACGGAAAGGAGGTATGCAGGAGATGAGAAATTCAATATATGCATAGATATAGTTAATGAAGATGAATAGGAATCTAAATATAAATCATCAACACAAATAAATCAAATGTATCATTTTTTTTGCATCGACATGTGTTTTTGGATATTGACTCCAGCCCACATATATAACTGATTTTTAGGAGGTCGTTTTTTCTGCTCACCAGCTCTGCTTTAGCAAACAATGGAGCTTTGCATCATTGTTGCATTCACTGGATTGCTGTGCAGCGCTTGCCTTCGTGCATTGACTTGCGAAATGTAGCACTGCACTTTCTCATCATACTTGCTTTCTCCGTCTTGAAGCAACGCGCCAGCAGTTTTAGAAGCCACGGGCGACGCAAACTGTTGATGGATGGCACGGATCCTATCCGGAGACACATAATGAAAAGTAATTGGCAGAGGATTGGTGGAAGCAATCTCCTCAATGTAAGCACTATTCAAAACGGTGTTAGGCACAGCATTGCCAGACAGCTGCCATGCATGTAGGCCCTTCATGTGTTGGATAGGAATTTTCAGCCTTCTCATCTGGCAACATAAGGTTATATCAGAATGACTTCCAATCCCAAGATGGCTCATGTAGTCTTCAAAGAAAGAATCTGTTGATGGCATCATGAGCTTTTGGACCGCAGCCATACTAAGGGCAATACCACCACCACCACAAAAACACTGAGGCTGTATATTCTTTTCAGTAGGTAGATCATTCGGTTGGCACCCTGCACAACCAACAACACCTAATCCAATGGGAAGCGAGGCATCATGACTTGCCAAGGATTTAGCTAAATTGTCTTGATGCATGTAGACATCATCATCCAAAATAAATACCCAAGAAAACTTATCCTTCCCATACTTGTACGCTGTCATCAAACTTGTAGCCGTCTTGCAGCAGAGACCTACTCCATGATCATCAGCACAGTTAGCTGCCTGTAGGACCTTGGGATCCTTTTCTCGTCTTTCGTTCGCAAAGATCATCAAATCATTGGCTTCTGACTTCAATACCTCTGCTCCCCAGGTTTCCATGACGGCTGGAAGCCGTGTGTCACGGTTCGCGGCGCACGTAGGAATAAGGAAGAGTATACCTGCATGCCCAAAAACAGTACAAAAAAAACATCCAAAATCAATCAAGCGATATCCCAATACAGCCCTTTATTTGTGAACAATGACAACAAATGATTATTCTTACATAATGTCAAGTCAAACTAGGATGCCAATGCTTCATCTCACTCCGTGATTGTTGGTTGATAGAAAGGTGTTCCTTGCGTCATGGATGATAAGAATCTCATCACATTTCCAGACATTTTGACCAAGACACCACCGCCAGTCACCGGCTTGGAACGCTGGAAGGACAGGAGGCAAGATGAATCCTCACATACTCCATGCCACAGCCACGTCATTAAAAACAAGCAACGAAACATCCTTTTTATCGCTCTACACGAAACGAATACGGTTTTTCTACCTTGAATCAATACGCTCTGCAAAAACGCACACTCTGCAAGCCCGTGAACTTGACGATATGGAATAATATCCGATGTGTTCGGATGTGTTCCAAATTTCATGTTTCGACTTTTGGTACAAGCACTGCCAGCTGAACTTTGAAAAATATCATGACCATCGGATATAATCTGGCATGCAGGTGCCGACAGCAAACGAATGCAAAAGATAGAAAATGTATACAAGAATCATCAAGAATCTATAAGGTAGCAGTCTCCCAGGACTGGTTTTGTTCACAACTCTTTTCAAAAACAGCAACCCTTACATAGCTATTCATGGTCTGCAATGAATGATTCCCCTTCACAAAATCCGCTATGACCTCCAATGAAGTGACTGATGCAACCAACCACCACCGCAGCTTTCACACTTCACAAAGATGCCGAGAGAAATTTACTTGGAAACGATGTAAGACGTTTGTTCAAAAAAAAAGAGATTCTACTGATGAACCACGCAACTGTTTCTACTCATAAAAGTATTTTTTATATAAAACATGATATCAGCATAGACCCCAAACAATGCAAGTAAATCAATTAAATCATATTAAATCAAATAACACTCACAACGCCCAAAGCTCTCTCCTTTTGCTTCCATTTCGTTCGCTTCACATTACACTTTTCAAACACGGAATTGCTCAAAACCACGTTTCGTTCACCAATGCCACCTTGTTTTGCTCAAGCCCCATCATTCACACATCTGAGATACACATGAAGATAAACACAAAGACATCATGAAGACATGAAGAAGACATGTACAATGTAGACCATACACACGCCCAACCCAGGCCAGCGCGCCCGGCCAAATCCCACGCCCAACCAGCGCGCCCAGCACAGCCGAATCAGCGCCCAACACAGCACAGCGCGCCCACCAGCGTGTCCAGTCTCTTTTTTCTAAGATAGAACCCCACAGGTAAACCTGTTTGGGGAATGTTCCAAATTCCCAAGCTTTAAACTGCCGTAAAGGCTGTTTGAATCAACATTCAAAACACCTCTTGCGCAATCTTGGGCTCGGGCCCCTCTTGCGAAAATGCATTGTCCCATGAACCCTGCACCAAAACAACAACATTCTGGTAGAGGATAAACAAACTGACTCATATTGTAATTTCGTTTTGGATATGGACTCAAATGCCTTTGTCCAGCCCACATATATAACTGATTTTTAGGAGGTCGTTTTTTCTGCTCACCGGCTCTGCTTTAGCAAACAATGGAGCTTTGCATCATTGTTGCATTCACTGGATTGCTGTGCAGCGCTTGCCTTTGTGCATTGACTTTCGAAATGTAGCACTGCACTTTCTCATCATACTTGCTTTCTCCGTCTTGAAGCAACGCGCCAGCAGTTTTAGAAACGACGGGTGACGCAAACTGTTGATGGATGGCACGGATCATATCCGGAGACACATAATGAAAAACAATTGGCAGAGGATTGGTGGAAGCAATTTCCTTAAGGTAAGCACTATTCAAAATGCTGTGAGGCACAGCATTGCCAGACAGCTGCCATCCATGCAAGCCTTTCATGCTTCCAACAGGAATATTATGCCTCCTTAAGCTGCAACCACTTGTCACATCAGAGTGATTTCCAGTTCCGAGATGGCTCATGTAGTCCTCAAAGAAAGAATCTGTTGATGGCATCATGAGCTTTTGCACCGCAGCCATACTAAGGGCATATCCACCACCACCACAAAAACCGCCTGGAGGTGTATCATGCGGACCGCAACCTCCACATCCAACAATGCCTAGTCCCATGGGCATGGAGGGATCTTGCCTTGCCAGAGATTTCATTAAATTTTCTTGGTGCACATAATGATCGTCATCCAAGACAAAGAACCAGGAAAACTTCTCCTTCCCATACTCGAAGGCTGAAATAAATCCTGTGGCCGTCTTGCAGCAGAGACCTTCCCCATGATCATCAGCACAGTTAGCTGCCTGTAGGATTTTGGGATCCTTTTCTCGTCTTTCGTTCCCGAAGATCATCAAATCATTGGCTTCTGACTTCAATACCTCTGCTCCCCAGGTATCCATGATGGCTGGAAGCCGTATGTCATAGTACGCGGCGCGCGTACGAATAATGAAGAGTATACCTGTATGCCCAAAAAGCTGTACCAAAAAAAAAGGCATCCAAAATCTATTGAGCGATATCCCCTCCCCAAGAGCAAGGGTAAAACAAGAAGGTGGAACAGTGGAGAAACTTGTGTTTATTCCTTTGAGTTCGAAAACTTCTCTAGCACCATCAGTGAAGAGACGGCACAACAATACAGTTGTACATTTGTATTTGAACAATGACACCAAATAGCTATTCTTCCAAAATATCAAGTTAAACTAAAGTCACAACGCTTCATCATATTCCATGATTTTGATTGATAGAAAAAAATAGTCCCAGTCAAACAATACATTTGTGTCATGAATCAAAATTTCATCACATTTCGAGACATTTTGTCCAAGACACCACCGCCAGTCACCGGCTTGGAACGCTGGAAGGACAGGAGGCAAGATGAATCCTCACATACTCCATGCCACAGCCACGTCATTAAAAACAAGCAACGAAACATCCTTTTCATCGCTCTACACGAAACGAATACGGTTTTTCTACCTTGAACCAAAACGCTCTGCAAAAACGAGCAAAGGATCGTGCATCAAACAATCGATCCATCTGCCCAAAGCCAAGCCTGCAACAGTTTGTGCATGTTCCATACCAAAAGTAACTCCGACAGGAATGAAACAAATGTATGAATGCTGTTTACCCTTCACAAGCATTCCTAATATGGTGATCTACCTGATCCACCACTGGGGCCCGTGCACATAGGCCCAGAAAGGGCCTGTAAGCAAAGATACGATCCGAGAGAGCTTGGACAGGATGACAGGAAGAAGGAAAACATCAGATTGGTTTATTCAACAAAACATTGCTTGACCCAAAAAACCAGGGAAAGAACTCCGAAAGCACGATCCGAAATAACCGTTGTTCGATTGAACACTTCGTCAAAGGTGTTATACACAAAAAGTTCTGTCCCGAACATGGAGTACAGTCTTTATTGGCGGAATTTTCATAGCTGCTAAATCATCCAAAGAATAGGTGATCTGCGCGTCACCTCACGCAACATTTGAAGGCATCGAACCAAGAAAGGTCATTTTTCCTTCCATCATATTCGCACCGTTTCAGGCTTGAGAAGAGGGCAAAGTTGAATTCCATATGCTACAATCATTCAAATGACTTCCATCATCTTGGATGTCTTGTTTGGAGGAATCTGCATGAAAGATCCTGTGGCTGAGCGCTTCATCCTGAAAAGACTCGGAAACATACCGGGTAAGCATTAAAGGGGGAGCAGCCAAAAAGGGTGGGAAAAGTTGAAAATCCCCAAGCGATTTCGCAAAGAAAATGAATCTTGAAAGGCCGCGTGGCCATATATATGCGGTCATGATTCATTCGCTTGAAAACATTACCAAACCTAACAACATTCAAAAAAAAACGGTTTGGTAAACGATTTGACGAACTGCTATGATCACTATGACCGAAACTTCCACTTACATGTATGCAAAAACACAAGGATACGGTCTTGCACTTCATGCTTCAGTCATGTTTACCATTCTCCAGGTCTAATCAAAATCCTCAAATCCCCAAATGTCTTCCCTTTTGTTGTTGCTTTTTGTCCAGCTCTAAGGGAAAGTCTGACAGATGCGCGAATCTAGTTTCACTCAGGCAACATGGCGTCATTTCAGCAGAGCTTGCGAGACTTGCCACAGCTTGCGGCAATTCATGTGAGGCAGCGTCAGCGAAATGCTCTTCTCTGTTGACGATATTGTTGTTTCAATGCCATCAAGAAGACCTCCATTTATAAAATCTTGATTCATCATCTCATGATACTCTCGACTGGCAGCTTCCACCACGCAATCTCGCGCATCCTTACCATGTCGAAAAACACCCAAGGCAAGATTCTCTTGTAAGCCATTGAAGGCGCTTTCGAAAGATGACATCCATACGACATACACCGACCCTTCGTCATTCTCCAGCTCACCCGGCATGAACCTTTCCAATGCTTCATCAAGCTCAGGATCTACTTCTTGCACTAAGGTCAAGTCTAACGATGTTGTTTCACCGCTAACAGTGCACAACAGCTGGTCCAACAGTAATTTCTGAGATCCCAAACACAACTTGGAAAGCCAAGATTGGGTTTTGAGTGCAGTACTCGCCTGGATCAACAACTGCTTCACAGTGCTGTGTTGAAGATCATTGATTTTACAAGAGTTAGTCCCTGACAAGTTCGTCACCGTCACCGTGACCAAAACTTCCGATGTCGACATCGGTGTTCCGGTCTTCCTTTCTTTTGGTCCATGGTGTTCCGTCAAATCATATTCCATCCAGGCTTCCGGATACCGTATGGAACTTGCTGGGATTCAAATCATATTTGGCACAGACTTTCTTGTAAAGAACAACTTCATTACTTCGATATTTTTCCAACAACTCTGGGATACTTTCCAGCTTTTGGGGATTTCTCCGGCGATAAATCGCCTCCAGTTGCGCTCTCCAAAAGAGCTGCGGATCTTCAGCCGCATCGTCGTCCCTCTTTCGTTTCGTCCCGTCCGGAACATCGGCAGGGTGAAGCATGGCATCTACATGGATTTTTTTTTGGAAGGGGATCAAACATGAAGATGGTTGAAATCTGCGAATGATCTTGAATTAGGTTTTCTTCATCATTTTTTGTTACAACGATGTGGTACGTCACGGTATGTCCAACATCTCTGCCCATGGCCGCAGCATTTTGATTGAAACAGGCGACCAAGCAAAAATGAGTCTGACCGTTTGAGAATGAGATCTATGGAAGTGTGCCTTTTTCATATATATATATATATGATCCCGGTTCGCGGTTCGCTACCACCGCCCCCCTCCCCCCCCCATGGTATGGTCCCAAAACCTGCATTTTGCACCATTGTGCATGAAAGCGTGGTATTTGCAGTGTTTCTTGCACGGTGGCTGGCTGGCGCCGTCTGCAAACCTGCAAATTGGCAGGAAATCCTGCAACCAACCTTCCGAAAACGTGTTATTTGCAATGTTTCGGCTTCGACATCGTGGAGTAGTGTCGTTGCACCCGCCGCTTCTACGTCAAATTATCATATAAGGAAAACCTTCTAATATAACGTTGCCTTCCGCCTAAAGGCTTACAGCCTCGGTAACCGATCTTATATCTGTCTATATCTTATCCCTGTCAAACTTTCTCTTAAACTAATTAGTTTTCCTTGTCCAAATCCTCGTACTGTTTTCAGCTGACATGCTCCAATCTTATGTTGCCTGATATCAACTTATTTCATCTCACCCTACCGGTTGCGTTGCTGTGTGTTGGAGATTGGATGGCCCCGACCCCTTCCCGCAGGGCCCACCCATTCCACAGGGGGGAGCGGGTTATCACTGTTCTATCTATATCCTGAATCTATCGACACTTTCCCTTCCTTATCTTATTTGATCTAGTTTTCAATATTTGAAATTAACTTACATCCTTGTAGCTTATATCAGCATACATGCTTGTCTTGCCTGCCTGAAATCAGCTTTCTTCATCTTATCCTACCAGTTACATTGCTGTTGGTTGGAGGTTGGCTGACGCCAGCCCCTTCCCAGGGCCCACCCATTCCACAGGGGGAGAGGGGTTGACGGGTTATGACCATGACCATGGCAGGGGGGGGGTTGGGGGGGGCACCCGGAACCTGGAACATATATATATATATATATATATATTTGAAGAAAAACGCACAACCACGTTGAGTCCCTACAGTAAGATGGCTGGAAAACTCCAAGTCGCCTTGAGCAAAGCAGCCGATTTCGAGAACAGCTTTCATCATCCCTGGTTTCCTCGTCTCGTAGCTTTCCCATACCAACAGTTGGGAACTAATGACATGATGGAAATTGTTGATAAAACTTTTGATGCTCTTGGATGGTCCTTGAGCAACGCTTAGAAACTGGCATGTGAGCCACTTGGAGCAGCTATGTACCGGGGTTACTCACCAGTTATGATCTATTCCCAAGATTATCCAAGGTGGGTTGTGGCAGCGACCCCTACATGCCATCACATGCCACGCCTTCTGATGAATCCACACAGGATCGATAGCGTCGTGGACAGCTGGATGGATAGCCGGTAATTGCATCACCACAAGCAAACTCATTTGAAGATAAGATAGTTTTTGAAATCAGAAACGATAAATATGTTTCAGTTGTTCAACTTTCACCCATTCCAAGTCGACAGGAACCAAGTCGACGGGTAGCAAGAAACTCACAATCATGGCTTATCTGAACCGATAGTTTTGACAAATCAAGTGATCCAAACTTCTGTTTTCACAGTTTCATCTCTTCATCAAAGTCATTGTTGCAATGAAAGCGCGCCTCTTGATAAGCTGGTTCGCAAGATCACCAAAACATCTCTGAATGTGAGGATGCCAATGAAATGGATGAGCGGAAAAACAATATCCGGGTATTAGAATGTAAACTTGAACTGTGAGATTTTGATGAATTGTTCAAGTTTTTGTTGCAAAGAACAAAACTGCCATGTTTTTCTAAGATCACAACATTTTGGAGGCAATGCAATTCATGGGCAGAATTGATTTCATTATGACGGTCACTCGAGGCACGGGCAGTCCATGAAATCTAAAACGTTTTGGCAATGTGAGGTCGAGTGGAAAGTACAGCCCAACAAGAATAAAAACAAACAACCAAAGCGAAACACCCAACAAAACACGAACTAGCAATGATATACTTTGTCCTTTGCACCATTACCCCCATGTAAACGACATCCGAGGCTTCACTATATAAAAAATGTGTCACAAGCCTCCTTCAGACCCTCAAAAGCAACATTGAGGCTGAAACCATTCAACCACATCATTTTTTCTCTGACAATCAAAACCCACTTATTTGAATTAGAATCTAAAACCGCGTTAGCCATCACAAAGATACTTGCAAGAGTTCTTCTGAATGCAAAAGCACGTAGTCGCTACATCCCAGCTGCTGCATCAGAAGCTTAGTAACGGCAGACATTGCTCATAGTCACCGAGTTCGCGTTGAATGCACTTTCTCTGAAGTCGCGATATTTTTTTGAGCTGTAGCCGGACGAGCGTGATTGAACATGAAGTGCAAACAAAATGCAAACTATCGGACATAGCGGAGGCTTTCCTTAAAAACCAACAAGAATCACGCAAACAACAAGCAAACACAACCCACAAACCAAAACGCAAAACACCAAAACAGCACCAACCCCCAAGAAAAGCTATCAAAATTATGTCGATCAAGGTGAGACCTAGCGCATGTCATATCTCAGAAGTTCTCTTTCTCGAAATCCATCTTGTCAATACAATCCAGTTCCATTCATATGTAGCTGTAGACGTAATTTTTTTTGATGACTGCTTGGGTGCAAGGTCCCGGGCGGTTCGCCCTTCAGTCAGCAAAAGCTAATCTGAAACGAACATAATCTAATCAACAAAGGCAAACAACAAGTCACATTCAATGGCCATTGTAATGAAAGCAACAACAAATTAAAAACCAAACTAATTAAGTATCCTCCGCGGTCGAGACAGTCAGAGAGGAGAAAACCATTCCGGAGTTCAGTCAATGACGGTGCACAGGACAACAAAAAAGGAAAAATGGCAGTGAGTCGTCATTGGGCATCTGTGCGTTTGGGGCATCGAGAAGGACAGGAACACCATTGACTGCACAAGAAACATCACATAAAAAAAAAAATTGGCCAAAAACGTCCGGTGAAACACGCGGACCTAAGCGACAGCGGTAGACGCTAACGCGTGCCTGAAGTTGGAGAATTGGAGAGCGCAAGTAACTTAACCAACCAGGACTTGGTGAAAGCATCGTGAAACACGGCGCAGTCCTCAGAATCCTCTCAGAGGTTCTTCAGCAGGTGATGGTCTTTGCTGTTGCTTTCTAACCTGCATGTTGTGACCACTCTGACCTCACGTGCGGCTTTAAGCCAAGAAGCACGGGCTACTTCACCATCTAAGTTCTCAAGAAAATTTGTATCAAGATGAAAATCTTCCAAATTGCTTCAACTCATCCAAGGACTTCTTTGTGCTTGTCAGTGCGTATGTGGAAGAGATCAACGGTTGAGTGGTCCTCATGACGAAGTTTTGATGAGCAGTCTTGTTTGCTTTTGATTTCCTTTTTTTTGGCTGGGTGCTGCTTGAGTGCCGCGAAGGTCTCGGGCGATCGTCCTTCAGTCAGCAAGTCTACGTGCAATCGGACACACCAAACCAATTGCAAAAACGTTCAAACAAATTAAGCAAATGCATCAAGCAACAACGAATTGAAAATAAAACAATTTAAGGTCCGAGGGTGTCAAAGATAGGGGAGACTATTCGGGAACGTGTGTCGATACAAGAGCACCATACCAAGATGTCGCACTGAGAGCGATTGGATATGAACCTGTGACGAAGAATGCATGGATAGTAGTGTCAGCACAATCGACTTTACTATGGAGAGCGCAAAGCAACTTAACCAACACAGAACTTGGTGAAACAGAGTGAAACGTCGAATAGTCAAGCACCCGCAAAACGAAGCGAGGCTCAGCCAGGCAACGTAAGGAATGAAGAAAGAAAGTCCTGCAGCACTGGAAACATCAAGCGAGACAAAGTCGAAAATTGCAAACATGACGGACAAGAAGCATCAAAGTGCTGGTGGAGGCTGATATCAGGCATGACGGGGAAGAGAAAGAGAAGGCTTTCAAGCAAGAATTCAGTTGCTCTTCCAAAAGAAACAAACGAGAGCAGCACTTTTTGACAAGCCTGGGCGAATCCAAAGAGAAGAAGTTATTAATTGGCTGACGGATGACTTTTTTTGCGGGTTGCTGCTTCCGTGTCACGTAGGTCGCGGGCGGAGCCCTTCAGTCAGCAAAGTGGGTGAAAAGACTTTTCTAACTTTTCATTTTAATGCAACAACGTTCACTAAATAAAGCAAACAGCCAAGCAAACTGATTAGCTCCGAGGTCGAGTTGTATCCAAGGCAGAGAACCTTACGAAGTCTGTCAATCTATGGACTCAATAAGTGTATCGCAAGTCACCCACCAAACTGTGCTAGAAGTGCTTGAGTGGGTTGAACAAACCAAGTTGTCCTTTCGTGTCTAGAGTCCCATTATGATGCACAATGACCTGATCCAAGTAAGCAACGCCTTCTCAAGCTGAACTGATTGTTCTTCCTGCCAACATCATTCAAATTGTCTCTGAGGAATGGAAACAGACACAAGTGATGGGAAGCAAGGTATCGTCTGCAGCCTTAAAGGATAGCAGTGCATTTTTTTTGCCTGCAGTCTGCCAAGGTACGTGTTCCCAACCGTTCGCCCTTCAGTCAGCTGATGCTACACGAAACGGACAAATCCAATGTCGTGAAAACAAAAACATTCATCATTAAACGCCAAACCAATAAACCAATAAACAAATTCAAAAAGCAAATTATTCCTCCGAGAACGAATAAGTGATTTTTTTTTCGCTGGCGGCTGCTTGGGTTGATCCCAGGCGGAGCACCCTTCAGTCAGCTGAACAAAGGTGTCAAGGACGCTATGGTCGTATCCACCGGCGAGAACGAAAAGCCAAAGACAAGAAAACCTTTCCGGAGTCAAGTCATCGACAGTGCTTAGAACAAGGAAGATCGACGCACACTCTACGAGAATTTCTTCAACCTATTGTGACGTCTTTAACAGGGGTGAAAATGGATGTCTCAATAAATGGCTATGCCGTTGATGAATTTTTGGTACAGGTATTTGATGGTTCCGTGGCCAGTGTCCGCCTCTGCGAGGGGTTCAGTGCGTCCCTCTGCAATGACCTTCAGGAGTTTTTAAACCGGCATGTGAACCTCTTTCATCTGCCACCTAACACCACAGGTGATACGGATGTTGGCCTCAAAGCTTTTGTTCCTCAAGGGCGAACCAGTGCCTGCGGTGATTACTTTGAGTGTAACACCGTGTTTACGCATTGGAAGAGTACACTAATGGCCACAGCACTGAAATTTCATCCAGGCTCAATGATCAAGGAAGGCCACCTATTCCCCGCGAACATATGTTTCGAATGCTCGAGGCCTTTGTTCGATCCCACGGTCAGACACTTCCTTGTGCCCCATAATATAAAGGCTATGGCAGATATGAAGTGTGCGCTCCTATCTATTTACACCCACGAAGGCACCTCAACCGCAGGTTTTTATTGTCCCGCAAAGGTTCGAAGGTCGTACCTATTTGAAATTGGCAACCCGAACAAAGAGTGGGTTCTCTACCACAACCTAATTAAGGTTGGTTTAGAGGTCATACAGGTGGAGCATGGTGACTACTTTGATCTATTCGAGAAAGGGCCTAGAAAAGCAAGATCTCCCAGCAGGTACAACAAGGCCACATTGGGGCTAAGTTCGGAGTCTGGAAATGCTGACCAAGGGCCACTGATGACCCAACCAATGAGTACTCTGGCTGGCCCGGGCCTATTCCTTCCGTCATCATCCACTATTATCTCTGCTGGAGATCAAATCTTCCTTATTTTACTTTGTGGAAAACCGCGTCACAGTATTACAAAAAAAACGCACGCGTATTATTTAATACACGTATTTAAAAATCAAGTATACTTATATATACTTTATATTTATAATCGGACCTTTTTGTCTTTGCAAATTGGGGCGTTTCTCAAGAGTCCCGTCAACTCAACGGCGGGGTTAGGCCAATGAAGGTTTATGGTTTAATCCAGTTCCGAAGAACTCCTGAAAACCAGGGTGGGAAAAAATTTTCGCCAAAAATTTGGGTGGG
>DF245592.1:1814-16475 GCA_000507305.1 Breviolum minutum Mf 1.05b.01
GAAGAGAACCAGTTTAGGTTCTGTTTAGACTGCGTAGTTCCGTGTTTAGAAGATAGTTTGCTGAGTTTAGCAGAGCTTAGACTTGAGGAAGTCTGGAAGAGTTTCACTGAGCACACTAAACGTGTGGATGTTTGGCTCAAGAACGACAGTGAAAAAGGTCCGTAATTCTCTTACGTGGTTTCCACAGTTTTCCTTCCATTTTTTTCTTACAAATTAATCGCGCGCAACAAACACAGGCAACAAAGAGCAGGCTTTGGGAAACTGTTTTGCCACAATTTTTTGAAATTCGTGTTTTGTTTAAAAACATTGGCTGGACACTTTTTTGCTGATGTCTCCAAAAGGCTGGCATCAGCAACAGAATGACCGGTTTTTGTTACGCACAATTTTGCAAACTTACCAGTCGACGTTTTCCGAGTGCTTTTTCACCGCAGCTGTTTCTCACTTGCACTTTCTCTCGGATCACTGCACGGAGTTCGCAACATGGAATTTCTGCGTCATACGAGTGAGTCTGACCTTGTCTAGATGGTGCAGATGTATACATCGAACATGACGAAGCTTTTTCCATTAGAATTTGCGTAGAAAAAGCAGCCATCAAGACCAAGATTCTATCAAAAGGGAGACTTTTTATTTGTGAAAAATGAAATCTAACCACATGCTGACGTATTGTTGAGACCAAACTAGATTCTTCTCGCTCTTTTTGACTCACTTTTATGGGTTCGTTTTTTTCCTTCTTTGCTGTTAGGTGCTGGTTGTGGCTGAGTAGCGCCTTCTCCTGAGGGCTGTGGTCACAGCCTGCCCCAGACTTCGCATGTCCGAAGCTTTCAAGGTGCTTTGTTCGTTTTCTTCGAGCCCGTTGTATTTCGGAATGGCCATCTGCAATTCGTTTTTTGACTCATTCACACCAATCCGTGTTTTTTTGTGATTCAGACTTGGCTCTGTTTCATTGCATTTGACTTGCTCACCTCTGACATTTATTTTCCATCCGTTTCACATACGTGTCTCAGTGCTGCTCGCAGGCCTTGCCCTTGCGCACGGTACGCGAGGTCTCGGACTGGAAACCTTTTGATATTCACAACAAGAGTTGGTATGTGAGGAGACTAACTGCGTGAGATTTGTGCTTATGGCTGGCGGCAATTCTTCGAGCTCCTATTCGAGGCATAGAGCATGACAGAGGTGAGTTACACTGCCTGTTCGTTTTTCTTCATGCTCCGTTCATTGATTTTTATTCTTCCTCATTCTTTCAACACATTCTTCTGCAGCTGCTCCTAATAGCCGAGTCACGCCGCAGAAGTTCCTGAGGTAGTTCTTCTGACTGAGTTGTCCCGGCGCATAGACACGCGTTCATGCGGCGATCGGGCGTGTCCTCCAAGACTGCAGATCGTGCGTTTGGACGTGAAAGACACGATGACGTATGAGAGAAACGGACTCTACAGTTGCTGACCCCCGTGCCTACTGTGCAATTCTTTTACAGACTCGGTGGAATCTCGTTCTTTTTACACAGTTGGTCTGTTAGAATTTGTTTTGTCATGGGTCTGAGTCTTTGGCTCAAGGTGTTTTGGACTCAGACACAGATGCCACTTGCCGCGGCAATGTCTATCAATATATACTATCACTAAATTTCTACGCATATATGCATACGTGTTCAGACGTGTATATAGCGTGTAGTCTGTTTGTGGGTACGGAGCAGTCCGGATGCCTGCCTCCAAACTTATACCAGCATAAACCACAAATAGCGCAAGTACATCAAACAACATACCAACCAACATTGTTTCTTTTCTTCTGTCCTGTCGGATGACAGCGATGCAAATTTGAGTCCACATTTCCGTTCGTTGTCTAAGCCATCCATGACTCTATAGCCAAACCCCAGGCACTGAGACAAAATTTGAACCAGCTGGAATGTTGCATTTTACGATTGCCGTGGTTTGTGGCGCATGTTCTTGGTCTTGCATGTCCACAAATTGCGTTGTTTGCACTGTCAAATGAAAAACATTTTGTGTAGCAGGCAACAAAACGAAAATTAAAAACGAACCAAGAAGCAGCATTTCGTTGATGAGACATGTGACACCATTTCGTTTTGTGCAGGCAGCTGGAAGGTTTTGCCCTCAGTTGTTTGCACCCTTGTCCGAAATTTTCAGCAGCCGGATACATTCCTTTTGCGTTGGCTGCTTTCCGGCCGTCGGTTGAGGCTGCCGTGAAGGCGAAGGCGAAGGCGACTGCAACGGGCACATTTTCACGTGTCACGTGGTTTTTGACTTGACGGTCATCGTTCCAAAGAAATATTTACTTTTAATTGAGGAAGCCCAGCGCAGGGCTGAGGGCCAGGGGCAGGCCAAAAGTATTTACTTTGATGGGGGATGGCTAAGCCAAAAGGCCAAAACCAGCCTAAAAACATACCTGCCTTTTTTGCCTTCTATTTAGTCCAACAAACCTATTTTGCGTTGCTTGGTTTTCAAACGCATTAGATTCATCCTGTACGTTTCATTTGGGACGGAGCTGCCCAGTTTCTTGCTTTGCGTCCTTTTGGTTACATGTTTTGCCACTTGCACGCTTGGCATGCCAGCTGTTGAGTCTATGGTGGGCGTCCTGGTCTCAAACGCTGCACGAACAGCCACAGTGTTGCATTCGTAGTAGGCTTCAAAAATTTTCCCATGCATTTGCTTTCGGCGTGCTCTGTTCTGCCCTGCCAGACAGTTTGGCTAAAAAATTGGTCCCCAAGGTTGCGTCTCCATTACATGTCTCTGCTCATCAAGCGCTGCTATGCGGAGCTCATTTGGGCCGGCAAGAAAAGGTTTGAAATTAGGCGTCTCGCACGCTTTTCCACCAAGGTCCAGGAGAACCACATGCTGGTGTTTCATTGGCGTTCGCAGGAGAGGCTTCACTGTCGCGTTGTGCGACGGATGGAGTTTGACAGCATCGAATCAATGCGGCGTGCTTTGGAGCTGTCCGCGGTGCTTCCTGGGCACTCATACGATGAAGCTTTTGTTCCTTGGCAAATGTTTGCTTTCGGCATTTTCGTTTTTGCTTCCTTAGAGTCATTGGATCTAGTCATCTGTGCATTGCTTTCTCTGCCCCTGTCTAGGAAAGGGTTCCTCCTGGGCTTTACATTTCACGATGCCTGTGTGCAGGCAGTCTACAAAGAGTTGGGGTACGATGACCAGAAGCTCGTGGCGCTGGAACTTGTTCCTGAAGAATGGAACTACATCATGGAGAAGCACACATGAAAGATGAGAGGCATAGAGCGTAGTGTTTCACCCCTTTTGCCATTTCACCCTAGTTTTTTGCAAACTTTCGTGGCTGGTTGGTTGTGTTTTGTGGTTTTGTTCGGCAATTGCGCAAAAAAATTGTTAATGTTCTTTTTTGTTGATCTTCTTGCTCCTATTGCTCTTGATATTCTTGTTGTTCTCGTTGTTGTCGTTGTTCTCGTTCTTGTCGGTTGTTCTTGTTGTTCTTGTTTTCTTATTGTTTTGTTGTCTTGTTGTCTTGTTGTTCTTGTTGTTCTTGTTGTTCTTGTTGTCTTGTTGTTTTTTCCTCCTACATGTGTGAAGCGCTTCTTCAGGGACCATCAGTATATCCAGATCCGTCCAAATCTGTCCACATCCGTTTTTTTTTTGGATGGTAGCTGCTAGAGTTGCGTGTTCCGGGCAGTTCGCCCTTCAGTCAGTTGAACCTACACGAAATTGACGGTGCACTGGACAAGAAGGCAGGAAATCGGCGCCGAGGAGTCATTGGGTGAATACCTGTGACAAGAGTGCGCATCCAGAAGGCAGAATGGAGCAATGATTGTACAAGTTCAAACAGGTACTAGATCTGTCCACATCCGTGATTCTACCGGACTGTTTGCGGTCCTCGTTTGATCTCTGCTGTTGATTTATTTGAGGTGATCTCCAACAAATTTAATTTTTCATTTGCTTCATTGATTTTCTGTCACTCTTCAAGTTTAGTGACTGAAGAGCGCTTCCGGAACTTATGCAAATATGTGCAAGCCAAACAAAAACAACGGCAGTCGTACGCTAATTCTAATTTTTGGCACGTTCTTGCGTCCGCATTTCGTTTCAAGTGTTGAATTGCTTCGCATCTCGCGCCAACTCAAGCTTGCCTGCAGTATTTGCCTGTTTTCGTGCACTGCCTTTTTTTCATCCGAAAGTTGCGCAAGGGTCATGATCGGATTTTATGATTTGATACCCGATACTGTCTGAATGGGGGTAAAAAAACATGAGCGCAGCATGGGTTCAAAAAGAAAATGAATGGGGGTAAAAAACAAAGTGATTGCCTCCGCTGTTGCCTGTCATTGCCTGCCTTGCAATTTCACCCGGGTAGTGTCAGGTAATGATGTCTCACGCGGGACATAATGGTATAAAATCATTGGAATAACCCTGTTTGATTTTCAAGTGGTTTGGTTTGCTGTTTGTTGTGTTTGGGTGGTTTTTGTTTTGTTTGGTTCGTTGGGGTGTTGCGTACGTGTTGCTTTTCTCTCGCCGTAGGAGTTCACCTGGCATTTCTGGGACTTTTCGCACTGTTTGGCAACATTGCTTGTGTGTGATGGGACCAAAATCTGTATCTTTGTGTTTAAGAACTTAGTAGCCGTAGCGCTTCAGACACATATTTCCAAAACCTAGGAAAGAACCTACTTGCTTGCCACGAGTCCTTTGTGAGGCAAAGCAACCGTGAAAAAATTGCAACAACAATTGTGCCAGGCTTGAAGCATGGCCTCTAAATCACACCAAATCCACCCTCTTCCAGCTTAAAAAAAAGGACGTTTTGATGTGAGGATGATGTGGAACACATGCCAGACGTTTTTTTGTGGTGTTTTTTTCAATAAAAACAAACCAGTGGTTTTGTAATTGGCATGTTTTGGAGTGTGATAACAGCATGCGTTTTATTGCAAACATGGAAATTTTCAATTTCCTTTTTGAAGAACTGCAAGTATCTAAATGCGGAATTCCGAATGAGGGATTGATTGGTTTTATGTTGACTGAACATCAGATTCATACTTGCATTTTTTTTCGATGAGGCTCGCACTCCACAAGATGGTGTGATGATATTCGATATTGTTGCTACAATCCGCTAGCTGTGTATATCCCAAAGACACAATCAATCTCTACGCCTTGCCAGCTTTTTCTCAAGACAAATCAAGTCAAAAAGAGCAGTGTTTTTGTCATGTATATCCACATGTTTTTTCCCATGCCATATATATGGGCCATGTCACAAGATGTATGACGAACTGTTCAGCCATGTGGGTTTGGTTGCCCAATTGGTGATCGGAGATTACCAAAACCAACGTTTTGGATGAGCGAATTTCTTCCACTTTGAAAGGTAAGGAATCCAACCACATTTTGGAATTCACAAAAGGCGATGAAACAAACAGTCATGTGTCATAAATGATATGCACAACTTATAACTTACGAGTTTGAAAAAACAAGAAACCCCGATTCCCAAACTTTTGCCTCACGATTTTGGCGGATTCGTTTCGTGGTGACCGGTTCGACCCCATGGTGGCGCAGTCTCCCATTGCGCGATTTTTTGCTCCCAAGAAGGAGTTGTTCGTGGTCCATTCGTTGAGTAGTTGATGCAGAAAAATCATGCCATCATTTTTGATGCCTTGGGATTTTTGATGATTTTTGTTGTTGTATTGTATTTTCTAAGATAAGAACATGTCCAAAACTAAGGTTCTTTTGGGCGTTTTAATTGATTTTTTTTTAATGCCGCGGAAAACACGCCTAGAAAACGATTTTCTCACTGGGAATGACCTGGACTAGGAACAAACAAAAGGCATCTTCAACTACTGTAAGCAGCATCAAATTATTTGGTGTGGATTTGTCCAAAAAAGACAAATATCTTAGGTTGTTTCAACACACCATTGGAACACACCCCTAAACCTTTACCAACAGACTATAAGTCGGGATTCCTTTCATAGTTGGCGAAGGGGATTGCCAGGGGTGTGCGATATCAGGGTGTGTTGTAACTTTCCTGGAAAGTTAGTTTTAAGTGAATCAAGGATTCATCATGACGATTCAAATCCCTGCAAAAGTTACCACATCGCCGGCACCTAGGAGGTTCAACCCTCGCCACAGACTCCAGCACCAGAAAGTAAAGCTCCAGAGAGGAGCAACTTGAGAGGAAAATGCTTGAAATTGAACATTTTTTTGTTTTTTTTGGAAAACCTCATGAGATTGATGTATTTAATATATATATATATTATATATATGCACTATTGTAAAAGTAGTAAATACATATATGTACATAAATAGGTATTTGCACATAAACATAAAGAAATCTCTATATATAGATACATGGATATATATATACGTATATGCATAGCTATTGTATGTAGATGTGTAGATTTATATATACATTTGGATGATGCATTGATGAAACAGAACATCCACGGGAAAGAAACCATTATCAAAGTAAGCTTAAGGGTTCTCTAAGTCACCCATCAATTTCGCGATTTCTATTATAAACCCTGGAAGTCCAACTGGCCAGCATTTTTAATAGGTTTTGTGGTTTAGGAGTTGCACGCAAGGGACAAGGACGGGTGTACCCCTAACAGTTTTTTCTGATGGTATTTAGCTGGTGTTCTCGGACTCTTGGGGATTTTTTCACCCATTTTCATACCCGTGTTTTTTTCTGGGCTTCTATAGGAATTTCCCATAGGCCCACGTTGGGATCGGGGTTTTCTCCAACGATTTCTCCCCTCACCGCCTTCCAAGGAATAGACCTTGGTTACAGGTCATCATGGGTCATCAATATGTTCCAGGTTTTCCACTTTTTTAATGAGGAAATCCACAAACAATGGCAATACCTCCCCAAGAACTTCCCAAAACAAGTTCTGAAAAAAGCTTGATTAGAGTCCATGAATCCACCTTGGGGTTTTTTCTCTGTCTGTGTCTGTGTTTCGGTGTTTTTTTTGACAAAGATTCATTGTCACCTTGGAAGCAATTTCTTGGGAAAAGGAAAGCAGGACAGTCTCCGAGAAATTCTCCGCTCCGAAACTTTGAAGGGGTATCACAAGCGGGACCCCAATCCAAAAAGCCCACGGTGGTTTCCACCAAAAAGCCCACGATGGAAGTTAGTCATTTTTTTTCCCCCCTTCACCAACCAAAAAGTAACGGATGGAAAAGTCTTACATTGGATCTCATGAATCTTCTAAGAAACTTCGGGATGAAACCGCTTCGATGCCTTGGTATCCCTTGCCCCGAAGTTTCCCAACCCCCCCAGCCCTCCCAAAACTCCAAGGCGAAAAAAATCTGGATGTGCTCAGTACGCCACCTTCGGTGCAGTCACGGAAACGTTGCCTCACGAAACAAGAGGACGTGACGGTTTGCAGCAAAAAAGTGAAGGAGCAGCCCACGACGAATGGTGTCGTCCCTCCCACGACTTCCACGGTCACTCCCAGCATGGCTCCAGAGGTCGGAAAAAAAGGGAAGGATGTGGATGTTGTTGTTTTTTTTCCCCAATGAGTTTGACATTGTTGAAGTAAGGAAAACAATTTGCTGATTCTTGGATGTTTTTTTTTGGCTTGATCCAAAAGGTTGTTCAATTTTCAAGTTTGGAAATTGCCGACGGGATGCTTCATGCTTTCAAAGCATGAAAAGCTCTAGTGGTGTGATGATCGGAACCAATCTATTTGGATAGATGGGGATTTGGTTGGCAGCTAAGGCATCTTTGCAATTCTTCGTGCAGTTGTTAGGAGGGAAACTAAGATAATACCATTTTTTCAAGATGTTGAAACTTAAGATGATCGAAATTCCCAAAGATGAAGCTCCCTCCTCAAAGGTTTTGCTAATGAACAAGTGATGCGGAAGATGTTTGGATTTCTGGAAGCTGACACCAGTTTTTTCGCTTCCTGGAAATCGTTCAGACTTTTCGGATCGTGAGGTGAAGCCACCCAGTGAGGCCGCGTCACCACCCAGTGACTTGAAAGCAACCTTGCAACGCGCTGGCAATGCTGCTGCCGGGAGTCAAGTGTCGGCCTTCTTGGCAGAATGCTTTCATCATTTCGAGTGTGGTGGACATCAATATAGTTGGCCTATCTGGTTACGTCCCGAGAATTTGCGAGACGCGCAGGTAACCCGGCCCAAAATGGTTAAGGTTGGTGATTTCATTATGATTCCTTTCGAAACAGGATTGTGTAGTTTACATCACTAAACCTAAGCACCTTGACTCTGAGAAGAGATGAGTTTTTTTTGAAGTGATTGATAATGAGATGGGAGCATGCTGAAGGAAAACACGCTTGGATACTGCCGGTTTCAAAGGTCTCAAGGTGACAATATGTGACAATCATTTGGGGATCATCACTAGATCATGGTAGATTTGGTCAAATTATAGTGATATAAATTTCGGTGATTTGCATACCCCAGACGATTCAAAAAACCTGGCTATTTCAGAATGTTTTCAGGTGTGCCCTCACTTTTGGTCTCCCGTTTGGATGTTAACAGAGATTTTGCCGAGTTTTCCAACCAATTGGAATCACGACCCGGAAAGTGTGAACATTTTCTTCGCACAAAAAAAAGGAATGCTTCAAAAAATAGCAAAAAACACCAAAGAATTACAATTCAATAAGTTCTCATGTCCAAATCAATCCATAGTTACTTTACATTATAAGTGGTTTATTTCAGTAGCGATTTTTCCAGGAGCGAAATTCAACATCAACACCAACATCCACCCATTGCCAGGGCCTTCGACCCACAGACCTTGGATATAACTCCAGTACTTTATGGGTGCCTGACCCAGTGAAAGAGAAGGCAGAATACCAAAAAGCTACGGGACATAATACGCCCATGTTGATGCAATACTGGAAGTTGAAGGCTCAGCACTTTGACAAGGCGCGGGATTTCTTGTTTGTTTGTTTGTTTGTTTTGTTTTGGAGACTTCAGGATGATCTTTTTTTGGTTGGAGTTGAAGAAAAATCAGGGGCGTCGAAGCTTAATCTCTCACAAGCAACTGTCACAGCAAGAATTGAACAGATATGTATATTTTTTTCTATGTATGTATGTTTGTAGACAATATGTACATGTATATTGTATGAATGTATATGTATATTCATTTGAATATATATATATATGTATATATATATATATGTATTTACATATATACACATACATATGCACATATTTATCACGGCAATTTATCGGTTATAAGAGGCTGAGTGCGGAAATCTCAATTTCGAATTTGCTACCAAGGAAACTGGTTGAACAGTTGCCCGTTTTTTCCGAATCTTTCATTGAGATTCTCCAGTTTTGGCGAGTTGGTTTGGGTTGGGATTTGGGCTTTCTTGCCTAGAAGATAAAGCCGGGAGAGATCTTTTTTTTTTTCCCAAAGCCGATGTTTTGGAACAGCCAATTGACCTCGGGTATATTTCAAAGAGTACCCTCAAAATCCTCCCCCTTAACATATTTCTTATTGATAAGAAATTCATGGATTTGGGGAAATTGTTTGAGAAATTTCTTGGAAGTGTTTTGTCATGAGCTCCAATTGTGGTATTTGTTAGGTTGACCCTCACCGAGTAACAGTCGCCACGTGGATGTCATCACATTTTTAGTAGGGAATCCCCAACTAAACCCTTATTTGCCATTGGCATGCTGGGTGGCCCCGATCCAAGGTATATGTTCTTTCAAAAAAAGTGGTAGAGTGGTAGCCCTTTGATCCCAACAATCTTTTCCTGAGGGTGGAAACTCATACGACAGTCGGATTCACCATGTTGGTGTTTCGAAGCTCATCACCGAATTTAAAACCCACCATTTATTTGAAGATGTATTTCCTATTGAAAATGGGGATTTTCCAATGTCACATTAGTTTTCCAGGGTGTATTTCCAGGTGGCTTTCTTCAAAGTGGGTAAGTTCTACGAGATTTTTTATTACGATGCCTTCATTGCGCAACGTGTTTGTGGTTTCAAGTGGATGAGCCAAGACAAGAAACCTCATGTGGGTTTTCCAGAAGCTTGACGCTAAAGAGAGGAAGGAACGGCAGCTACTTGGAGGATGGGCTCCCAGTTAGTGAGTAGTTAGCAACCTCCATTTACAAGCCAAAACAAGGCCATTTGGAAGTGGAACAACTCTACTTAGTGGGCTTACTAACCATGGTTATTAACCACTTACTAACTGGCATGATCCTCCAAGTATGCCTAGATTGCTTTGTCCAAAGATTTCGCGCAGGAAACGGCAAGAAGGGAAGGTAAAAAAGAAGTCACGAGATGATCCAATCACAGATTTTTTAATGAAAATACAAGGGTGGCTGAATTTTTTCTAAACCGAAGTTGCCCATCACTGGGTATATCACCAGCAGCCAAACAACCAACCTGGCAAGGGCTAGCAGAAGAAAAGGACCATGAAAACCATGGGGTGGGAAACTCCTCCCAGGGTGCAATCGTCACCACCAGAATGATATAAGGACCGCATCAAAACCCTGGTTGGTTGGATTATATCGATGTACGGATTACTGTATATCAAAACATTGTAAGGATCCCTTTTAACCAACCCAGTACAATGGAATGTCAGCCAAGGGTTCAACGTTTCCGTTGCTGTTTTTTTCACCGGGGATTTGAAAAAAAACCGCTCCACCTTCACGATTGGCATCATCCTGGAAGGGGAAAACTTGCATGACACCGAAATTCTACCGGGATCCGTAGATCAGTTTCAAATAAATCCAGTTAGTTTTGTAGATAACGGCAGCCATCAATCATCAACCAAAAAACGTTTTTTTTTTTAGGGACTGCCCCTTGGAAATCTCTCCCCATTGGGAATGTGGCCCGAAATGGTTCCAGTAAATTCTTGACCAAACTTCAGCCTGCGATGGAAGGAGAATGGCGGCTGTTGGGGATTTGGGATGAACAACCGCAATCTGTATTTACAAACATAGGTAGACAAACTGTTTCTTTTTTGGGAAAATCCATGGATTCATGGATCGATGTTATTTTCCGAAAGCTGGAACGGTCCAATGGAAGGGTACGAACTGTCAATCAAAAAATTCAAGATTTGTGTTGTAACAAATTCTTAGGAGAAGCTGTTTGATTTCCTTCAACTGGATTGTTTTAGATTGTGTGTTTTCTTTTCCCAAACTTTGCGGTCACCACACCTTAAAAACCCATTTGAGCACTGAAAAAGGGGCCCCTGGTTGTTTAGGGTATATAATCGGGGATTATACTACCCAGTTATGCCGGGATTATATTAAAGAATTATAAGGATCCCTATTAAAATACCAGTATTCAATGGGCCTTTTTTTTTTTTTCGTGGCTCACTTGGTATAGCATTTCGGCTGGGAGTTTTTAGTCTAGGAAATGGCCAAGCACGAGTACGCCAAGCAGATTCTGGCTGCGGGCTTCAAAGTTGTGGTTGTTGAACAAGTGGAACGAGTGGTCGAAACGAATCAACGGAAAAGCGAGGGAAACACAGGTGTGGCATGGGCGCAGGGATGGCCAGGGGCATCTTTTTTTCAAACACAAAATCTTCGAAAAGGAATGGTTTTTTGGTTGGTTCAGAAAGCTTGGAAAGATTCTTATTATCGAGTTTCCTGGAGAAAATTTTGGATGTGAAAATTGATGTCTTGATCTATTGGGGTTCCCGTAGGTGGGTCCCGTGGACATTGTTGGGATTCCGTGGTGGAAAAGGGATCAATGGTACCTAGCCATGTTTTTTTTTTTCCCCGGGTGCTATGACTCATAAGCCACCCAAAATAATAGGGATCCCGGAACCTAAGCCAACCAGGAATGGTTCGTGTTTTGTTTTTTGTTTTTTTTTCGTGGCTTCGGGGGGTGAATTTGAAGGCAAAACTTTTTGCTCCTCACTTTGCATTGGGACGTTTGCGTCAAAATTTATATGTCACATGATCTTCCAGGACAACACCAGATGTGATGTTTTCGTTTTTTATTTAAAACGGGTAGTGTGGCATGGTGCTGGATTTAGAACTCCTTGAATATTGTTGAGACGTTATTCATGCTCATAGGGTTTTTAGTGACAACGTTTCGAACCATTTGCAAAGTGGGGAATTTTGTCCATCGATAGGCAAGGCTTGCTGTGGAGGTTTGAAGCATCACCTTTTTTGCTGCAAAAACTGATGGGTTTCATCAGCCTGTTTTTTGTGACCAGCTGTTGCTTGGGGGAATCTAAAATGCCTAACCACAACACGGAGCAATTAAAGGAGCTATCCCTTCAGCACATCTTATATATATATATATATTATACTTATATAAATATACATCTTTATATATGTATATATATCTATGTGACCTGGAACCCAAATGACCCTTGCTTTGATTGGAAAGGGCCTTGTTTTGGAGGGTTTTTCAGCCCAAAAATAGAGGAGATTCATAGGTTCCAGGTATATGATATATATAGATCTCTCTATATGAACATTTCCATAAATACCTGGAACCTGTTTGTCCTTGGTTTTGGAAAGGTGGTCCCAAAAAAAAATCACCTCCAATCAAAACACACAGCCGGATAACATCAAACATGTTCCCGCCTTGGCTTCCACCAAGAAATCCCCGGTTGGGTGAAGGGATGGGTGCCTTGTTCTTTTTTTTCCATTTTTTTTGCAAACGTGGACATAAGAGAGTTTCCGGTCTTTTTTGTTGTAGATGTCACAAAAATACAACCTGCGAATTTGTAATATTTTTTGTTCTCAAAGTTTTTTTTTTCCGTAGCGGGATAGGATTATATAATGTATATATTTTTCAAGCAAACAATATATAGTTATAAGTCATTTTATATACACACATGAAACCAAAATCCATGTATGAACATCATTCTGTTGATGTTCTTTTCAATTTTTCGGGAGTTCATACGTACCAGTTTGAGATACAACTATGTATTGAGGCTTTCCTGGACAACCCTTTTGAAAAACCTTCACGATTTTTACTGGTCTTTCCCAGTGTTGAATGGCAGGGCCCAAGCTATGATCAAACTCCCCACTAGTTTCCACATGGGAAAGTTTCTACCACCAATAGTAGGGGTGGTAACCAAAAACCACTATTTTTTTGGATTTTCATGGATTTCCACGGTTAGATTTCGAATAAAAACACCTCCCAAGTCCCAAGTGCTTGCAACAAACCCCGACCTACCGAGCAGTCCCATGGGACATACGCCAGGTCCTGGGCCTGTCTGTGTGGAACGTGCACCTTGTGAAGTGTTTACCAGTGGCACCTTAGTAGATCCCGAATTACTTCAAGGCGTCACCAAAAATTTCCCCAAAAAACCCAGGTCGAGTAGAGTTGGTTGAAAAGGGGGAGAAAAAACAGGGGAAAATTGGTTAGCTGCCGGGAGGATTTGTTTATTTTTTTCTTTTACATGTTGTTGTGCCTGTTTTTTTTTGGGGTGTGGAAAGCAGTGTCAGTAGCTTTGAAAAAAGATCAGATTTTTGCTTGGAGTTCTACCTAAGGTCCCTGATAGTTCACCTGTAATTTCTCCGTCTTGGAGACACTTGATACAAGTAGCCGGCCAACCCGGGAGGGGGGTTTCTTAAAAGAAGCGGTTGGTGGGAAAGGAGCCGAGTTGGGAATAGGCAGGATTGAGATTCAAGACCCCCTTCATGGAAGGTTGGAGGCCGTCCGAAATGTCCAGGGTTTCGCCATTGGATGGTCATTGTTGAAACGACTTTGGTTCTTCAATGATTTGTAGCATAGTCATCATGGCACTTTTGATGGCCATAGTCACTGTTGGTTTTTAAGTAGCTTCCATTATCTTCACTTTTTTTTTGAGGGTTTGCTTGGGTATGATAATCATTTTGTTGGCATGACCTCTCATCATGCCCTAGCATTTTTTATCCAACGAACAGATCCCCTGGGCAGAGGGACCATAGGACCTGTCCCTTCCAGGCCCTTCTGCGCGGTTCTTGGCATATTTCCATTTCGAGCAGAGCTCTTCCAAAGGCAGGGGAAGCTCCGGGTTAAGGCCGTGATGCCACCAGCTTTCCAAAAACGGGTGCCTGGTTTGGATAAAAAGTTCCTACCGAAAAAAATGGTTTTTGTATCAGAATATCAGATATATCTAGGTGAAGTTGATGAAGGGATGATACCCTCCAGGAAACTAACGGCCATTCCCCCAAAAATGCCATTTTGAGTCGATGATTTTCCAAACTTCCCAAGGTGGGATATGTTACTGTAATCCCCTGGAGGGTATATCTAGGTGAATCTGATGACCATCAACTTCGCAAAAAACGCGGGCTATTTTTAGGTGAAGTTGATGACATCGGTCAGTGCCTTGTGACTTTGGGGTGGTTCAGGGCCCTTTTCAGATCACCTTTTGTTGACTCAAAACGCTACACTTGAGAAACCTAAAGATAACCATCATGAAAACAGGAACTCAAAATCATTGTCCATCTTCCAGGGGGGTTTCAGAAAGAGGGGGTTCAACTGTTCAACTCAACACCTTTCAGAAAACACCCTCCGGTTTTGAGAATCAACGTTTTTACCCAACTTCAACACGGGTGCTGGTGTTTTTTTTGTTTCCCTTTTTCAACGTTAAACACCCGGTCACCCAGTGTTTCTTAAGGTGGGTTGGTGGGTTTTTCCACAACCCCAACACCTTCTGGAAACCCTTGGACCCCAACCCGTGTCCCCAACCCGTGTCCCCAACCAACCAACCAACCAACCAACACACACACACACACACACACACACACACACACACACACACACACACACACACACACACACACACACACAC
>DF245593.1:0-18892 GCA_000507305.1 Breviolum minutum Mf 1.05b.01
TTTCCATCGTGACTCCTGTTCTTCTTTGTCCAACCAAGGATCCAATCTGGACAGGAGGCTGGAAGCACGACATTGTGGGGTTGAGTCACAAACTGCCAAGCAATACTTAGCGCCAACGACTTTTTATATCATATATAATAATTGGTTTACATTGCCACAAGGAACACCTTCAGAAATTTGATATCATCCGAACGCCAGTTGAGGGCAGTGTGTGGGGACACGCCGATCAGGAAGTATGGGAGACCGTCCTGCCCATGGTGAACAAAGCTTTTGATGGTTACAATGTGACACTTTTCACCTATGGCATGACCGGAAGCGGTATCTGGTTCGCATAGTGTGATTGCGATTGTGGGGTGCCCGTTTGCGAGGGAATCCGCAAGTACAACATAAAATCCTGATAAATCCTGAAGATATTCATATCAATCCTGCTTGGATTGTTTCACATCTTATCGCGCCGAACGAAGTAGTGAAGCTAGTGCATGGGGTTTGGTACTGCATAGCTTTAAACAGATGTTCCGTGGCTTTGAGACCTTCAGCGTTTTATTCGGACTACAGTGTACATTATTATATATGAACTTAGGGCGTATCATTCCTATCTGAACATTTTTGATCGTAAATCTAAACATTTTAGCCGTTTAGCCCCCCCAGGTTTGTTTCAGCAACATACTGTGAACCAGCCGCCAAGGCAAGACGTACACGATGCTAGGCCTGGATTCTGGATGCATTCGAGCAGGGGAATTTTAAGACCTCCCCAAATCCAAAGCTTATCACAACGATAGAAATAATAATATACAATGATCAGAAACAGAATGCCGCCGCCGTGTTTGGTGTGAGTCCTCGGAGTTCGTTTGCAGGAACTCGTAGGAATGCGGTTGCTTGGAATGCCTATCTGATTTTTGAAAGGTATCTAGAACATTCAACAATCGCACAAATGGCTGATACTTCTCAACACACTCATGAGACAGTCAATTCTCATGACAATCTGCAGAACAGTGACCATGCTTAAAGCGTGAGGCTGGCTATGGGCCAAGCACCCGTTTGTCGCCATCAATCTAGGACCAAGTCTTTCCGTCCTTCTTCCTTGCAATCACTTGGCGCAGGCCCTACCTTGATGGACTCGGCTTTTGAGGGAGTAGCACCACCATCCAGCTCCCAAATTGGGAACGACCAGAATCGAGGAGTTGTGGTGCCTTGATCTGGGTTCCAGTGAAACGACGTGAAACGCTTTCGATAATATGATGTTCAGATTCAGATATTTATTTGTTGAAGGCATGGATTAACACAATGTAGTGAACATGGTGAAATTAGAAGATTGCGAAATGCTGGGATGTACTCACCGTTTGAGAAAACACGTGAAAGGCTGACATCTATTGGTGTGAATTGGTGTACTGTGTGTTTTCCGTTGTGTGACCTTTGCATTGCATTGCTTTGTTGTGATCTGTGATTTGCTGTATGGTTTTGGTTTCGATTCGTTTCAATGATTTTGGATGGCTTGGGCATGTTTGGACCATTTTTGCCATGAATGGTTCCAGTCTGAGGGCGTGAATAAAGGAACGTTTGTCACAATGTCAATTAATGTTAACCGCCGCCCATAGACCTTCCAGCGGTCAGCCGTTTCCAATTGCAATCCTGCATCTCCTTTCCATTGGATCATGCTGTTCTGAAGTGCACCACAGGTTCGGGTCATGCAGCAGATCTTCGAGCAAGTGCCACAGGTGTGCAGTGGAGGATAGAGAAAGTGGCATCATAAAGAAGCCCCTTTTCCACGTAGTGCCACGTAAAGTCAAGGCTAATGGTGTTTAGATATAGGTTCTACAATTCTACATGATACCAGCAGTGTTGTGCTTGTTCCGGCAGACATTGCATGTGATGGTTGCCCGAGGGTGCCAGAAACTGCTGTAAATTTGCTAGGCACCTCAGCACTTGGTTTTGAATGACGTTTCTTTCCTTTTTCCCAAGCTCTTTTTGCGGCCTGCTAGGCCCGAGTCAGCTTGAACTATGTCCAGGTCTACCAGGAAAGGTGTTATGACCTTCTACAGCCAGCCACGAAGGCTCTACGAGTCAGAAGCTTCACAAAAACCTGCCAGTGTCACATCGTGACAGTTGATTTTTGCAGCACACATAAGAGGAAAGGAAGGCCCAGGTCACGCAGGTTGGGTTTCAAATCCTTCCAACCTTTTGAGTGACTCCAAGGCATCCACTTGACTACTTGACCACATTTTGCAACCAAGGAGAGGATTCCCAAAAAAAGCATGGGCAGAATGTCAATGTATTTTTGGAGGATCTTACAGAAGTCGTTGTAGCCAACGTGGAGGAGCTCAGACATGCTAAGGGACTCATTGATGTCAGCTTATTTGTAATTGATGTTGATTGGTTGCTTCTGTACGTGTGGGATTCAGGGATTTGCAAAGCAATGTACAGGTCACTATCCCAAGGCCCAAGGTCTCGCAACGTTTGGATCCTTGAAGGAGTGCTTGGACTACTTAATTTTTGGTTTTGCCAACGTTGCATTTCGGTCCACCAACTACAATGAGCAATCGTCAAGAGCTCATTGTGCCACGCCCGATATGTTTGTATGAACCAACATGTTGTTCGTCAGTTTGTCCTAGATCCAAGTTGATTGTTGTTTCTTCTTGCTTGTTGCCTTTGTTTTAGGGTGCCTGCGAAGGCTTCCACTCCAAGGTGTTGAAGACTCTGAAGCAGCAAACATAGAAACTGATAGAAATTGCATGAAAATGGAATGAATTGCCTACAGTGTTGGTGTGATGTCTTATGATTTGTTATTGTTTATTGGTTGTAAAGAGCCTTCCTAGTCCCTACTATGAAGATGGGCTGAAGTCTTCCACTGCTTGCTTTTGTTGTCCAAGGTATCCTGACGCTGACAGTTCAGCAGCAGCTGGGGGATCGTGTACGAGAGTCCAAAGTTCGCTTGGTGGACCTTGCTGGCAATGAAAGATGGGCTTCTTGGTGCAAAGCCATGCAGTACAAAAAGGCATAAAAAGGGACATAGTGCCATCATGCTGTCAGAATGATGGATAGTGATGCATTGTATGCACGGTTGTTTTTCAAAGTGCTGCCAGTGTTTTCCTATCTTCAGGGTTTTGTGCTGTGATTGTTCATTTCGTGTTTCCTGTTCTTTTGGCCAACTGGAGCCTGCACAAATTCATCTACAGCAGAGCATTTCAGGTGGGCGTTGTGCCTGATTGATGAAAGCATTAGCAACTCTCTTGGCACCATGCTGTACGGTACTTAGGTTATGACAGGTCCGCAGATATCACCTCAACATGCCCGCGAGTTGGCTACCATCAACCGGTCCATGCACATTTTGGGCAGTTGTTTGCAGCATCTGGACTTTGAAGCCACACACACATCCATGCATCTACAGAAGCATGCATTGCATGAGCACACATATATTTCGAAGAAATCTCCAACAGGACCCACTGAACGGACCCCTGAACCTGAGTATCTAATATGTCTAGCACCTTACTTAGGGGTCCGTTGGTAAGGTCCCATTCAATTTTTCATGGAATATTAGACACGTACATTCATCTCATGATTTTGATTGAGCTGAGACCATGTGCGGAAATGTTGGGAACAGCTCGACAGCCATGTTTGTGATGGATGTTCTTAAATGCAGCTCTATGATGCTAGGGATAGCTGCAGTAGGTCATGCATAGTTGTGTAGGTGTGTCACTTGTATCCACAGTTACAATATTGTTCGCAGTCTAATGATTCTGCTGCAATTCTCCGCATACGGCATCAGGACCTGTAGCACCACTCTAGAGTCACTCTAGTCTGTTTCCTTTTCTAGAGTTTGGTAGCCTGGAAATGTCAATGGGCTCAGTCTATGCTTACTCCTTCCGAATTCCTTTGTGAAAACCCTATAGCATCGCAGCGCTGTATCCTCAACTGAGGATTCTCTCGCAGCCGCCTGTGTATAAGAAAGGCATGGAGGTCAACAGACATGTGCCTTACAGGGACTCTACTCTGACACTCCTGCTGCTTTGTGGCAAATTCAAAAGGGCAGAAGCAGCCCAAGACATTTGTTTGTTCGATTTGTTCCTGTTTCCTTTTGGGACTTCTCCCCGTTGGTCCAATCCTGAGGCTGCGAGATAGCTTGTCCGGCAACAGCTTCACCTTTATGATTTGCACAATGTGTTGCTGCCAGGCTGAATGCTAGTCCGTTTCAACCTGCTTTTGTGAAATGTGAGCGTAAGAAGAGGCATGACAAGCCAAATATGGTAGAAACATGAAACGCATCGAAACCTTTGGAAGCTTAGTGAGAAAATTGGGGTTGACTTCCCAGGGCTTGTTCATTGGTACGCGCTGGTTTGTTTATTATCGCATGATGCCATCCAATGCATGGATTATTACTGTATATCTTAATTAAAGAGAGATTGATTGGTCTCAAAGTCCAAGAAGTCCAAGGCCATAGACTTGAAGAACGTGTTGCATTTAAAACAAGTGCATCTTGGACCTCGCGGTCATACGTGTTGAAGATTCAACAGTGCACTCAGGCTCTGTTCTCTACCAGATGCAGACTCTGAGCACTTTGCGATTTGCAGATCGAGTAACTTGAAGAGACCATAAGCCCTTATCGACCGCATTTTGCCCATTGAGTTTTTCCCCTTTTTCACAAGTGTGTTGACTCCTTTTTCACTTGAGGGAAGACATTTTACAGTCCTCGTACTGTATAGCATGGTGAATGACAACGCTAGTTTGAGCATGAAGCAGAATCACAAAACTATCAAGCATATAATAGAACATCTCAAACGTCAGATTGCTTGGAGGAGCAACTCCTCTTTTCTTTTCATGACGTAGGTGAAACGCGTCAAGATGAAGGCCACGATTTGTGACCATGCAGCATTCTGGATGTTGGGCTTCAGACTGGCGAAAGGTAAACTCTCTTCTATGGTTTTTGTGTACGGTAATGTGGAAGTGTTCGGTAGCAATGGATGCTGAAAGGGACAGAAATGGATGGACCTGATATGAGCGGATCCTGTTTTGAAAGTGATATTGTTACGAGACTAGAGATGATATTGTCCTAGAGATTGTGATATGGTATTTTTGGACATAGTGCGAGATGAACATGATTATGATTGTGATGATGATGATGATGACGACGACGACGACGACGATAATGATGATGATGATGATGATGATGATGATGATTATCATTTGATGAAACTTGGATAAACATGGATAAACTAGGCTTGTTTTCCATGTGAGGGACATGTCGGCGGACACAAGTTGTCACATCTAATGGGTGCCCGCCAACTCGATGAGATCAACTTCACGCAACTGTACATTAGGTTTACCATCGAATGGGTCCTCGACTGATGAGAAATTATTCAAATATGTCGGATTCCTTATTTGTTATGTTTGTTGACCCACTCTAAAACTTGAAGATGATCGAGTCACTTGAGTGACTTGGACAGAATATTGCTGCTTGGGTGATCTCAGGTGACACGCTGGATAACAAAGAGGTCCAGAGTCAGATCCAGGCACCGAGCGGCTGATCGGGATGACGCTGACCGTTGCTTTGGTCATGTTTGGTCGCTTCACTCTCAGAAGGGATATGAAATCGATCTCATGTCATGACTACAATCGATCAGGAATGTGAAACTTGTTCAGCCTCAAATCTGAGTGAGAAGTCATGAGTCATGAGGTGAGGCTGAATAAGCATTCTTGAGCACTTTACATATCTTTACATGCTACAATGCGAGGCAGAGGTAGAGTATCTTCGCGCAGCTGTGAGTGGGGCATCAACGGCCAGGGGCGATGTGCAAGAATCTCGCAAAGAAATGTAAAGAAATGGGAAGGCGGCATTGTATCATGCTTTTGCTATCGCTTGTCAAGCATATGGCCTTGGAGTGTCCAGTGGTGACTGTTCTGACAGGTTTTTAACAGCAACAGCTCATTCATTTCGATGATAAGTTTCATTGATCTTCTTGTCATAGTCCCCATTCGGCTGCTCAAAGCGAACTTATATAGTAATACTGCAATACCACATCTACTTGTACTAACCTCCACAAGAGAGTAAGGAACTGAAGCAGCGGGTGTCTCAACTACAGAAGGCCAGCAGCGGGTCAGTTGGCAAGACGTCAAAGCAATTATTTGAATATATTTGAATGAATAAAGGAAACTTCAGGCTTCAGCAATTCGGTGCAAGAATCCACCCTTCCGCTTCTCTTTAATTCTGCCTGAAATTGCTTCCGACTTGTCCCCCCCGCTGCTAGACGGCGGTTTTGCCATGTTGGATCTTTGCACGTCAAACTTTGGCCAACAGGCTTGCTTGGGCCTGGAAGGAGAGAACCGGCAGCTGCGAGAACAGATTGCTGAGCTGGAGAAGCAGCCGTTGCAAAAGGCCACTGTGAAGGCCCTGAGTCCCCGATGTGGAAAAACAGACATGCAGGAATTCACGGCAAAGAATTTCATAAGGTGGAGGATGGCAGGCACTTCATTGAAAGTGATGGAAACTGTTAAGCATTTATTTGTGGAAGGCGCTTCCTTGCACCAAGTTGTTCATTGGAATATGCTGGGATGCTTTTGACACACAGCAAACGAAACGTGAGAGTTTGAAGATTTTGAAGACCTGGATGCCCTGTGAATGGCAGACAAAAGCAGGCAGCAACCCGACGTGTGCGACGCGTGAATAGCGAGCCCAGCCTTCCAACGCCAGATCCGTGGTTTGAGGAAGACGATTTGCAAACTGCCTGCTACCGGCGCCTGGGTTGCAAGATTCTCAACCAAGGCAGAGAGATGAACAGAATTTCGTCAGGCAGAATCTTATTCAATGTCATAAGACACAGAACCTGACGCTTAGGGCTGCAGTTTCAACTGTATGAAGCTCTGCAGATTTTCAGTCCCGCCAGTCTCGCTGCTAAGACAATTAGCTACTTCCAATGATGTTTGCCATTTGATTGCTGCTTGATGCTGTTTGCGTTTGGGAAGCGAGGAGCCACGATGACATGGGCAGCAGAATGGTTGCTTGCCAAACAGATCCAGGAAGTGTTTGCTTCAAGATTTTGATATCAGATGTTTGCCTGTCAATCACAAAATTCAGATGTAGAGGACAACATCAAAACATGTCACTCTTCTTCTGCTTCGCACTCGCTACTTGTAGAGTCATCCTATGTCATTCCACGGAACGCAGTCCTCCCCTCCCGTGCAACATGTTTTTTTTCACTTGCTTTGCTTTGCCTGAGTGAATGCTTCAGGCGGGACGGTGTCCAAAGGGTCACCGCTTGCAAAGTTTGGGCAGCATCTCTCATCCGCAGCCAGCTGCCGCCAATGTCAACTTGCAACAAAATTTTATGGGGACGGTTTGGAAATGGACTGGAAGCGACCGATAACGCTTTACCTTGGTGATGGTTTGAGATTATCAAACCAACAATTAGGATCAAGAAAGAAGATGAACATCATGATCATATGATATATATGATATGTCTGCCGCATACCGTATACCACATAAAATGATGTTTCTGATGTTTTAGTGACGGTGCAAGAGGCCATTTTTTGTTGCCCGGAGGCCAAGATCCTACTGAGAAGGTTTTCTTCCCCGAAGATTGCTGACATGTCCACAGAGTTAGTCGCAGTCAACAAAGCAATGTTATAATATAATATTTACCCACTGAGGCAATGGTGAAACTTTCCATGTTGGGAGCACTAGTTGATTTTGGTACGAATTTTAATATAAGGTTTTAGTGTGGATGTGCGTAATACAGTATTTAAATTGCACAGATAATCTCATGACATGATCTCACGTACTTTCCAAGTTTTCAACTTGTTCTGGAACATTCTTGCGATCAAAGGCAGCATATTTTGAGTGGCACTGCGATCGGCCTGGTTGCCGTGGTAGCAGTAAACTATTGGACCTTGGGCGCTTTCATTGCGCTTTGTGCCAGCATGATCTTTGCCAAGTCTGCAGCCTGGTTGCAATTTTGCTTGACAACTATGTTCTAAGCATTTGCCTATAGTATTTCAGTGTTGCATACCGTGATTGCAGAATGCATGACTTTTGCAGCTGACTCATTTAGGGAAGATTTGATAGTTTTTGGGGCGTCTTGTCAGGGAATTACACAAAACCAGTGTGGCTTTTGATTTGATGGCCGCTAGAATCGGAGGGAATGGTAGTTGAAAACGATAAAGCATAGCAGTTGTTGAACCGCACTGTCCTTGGAATCAAGGCTATGACCAGCTCGTGGGGAAGTCTTACTCCAGGACCGATGTCCATGCTCACCTGGCAAGAAGAGCTGTGCACCCCAAGCCTGCAGCTGTTCCGCCAAAAGCTCCCGAGCCACGTGCTGATACTTGGGACAAAAGAACGCCGATGAACCCGCGGCAGGTGCCGAAGATTACACCTCGAGAAACACCTCGTGAGCATGAAGTTGAAGAGAAGGAGAAACCTCTGAAAGCACGGCGTGCGCCAGCACCAAGCGCTCCGAGTGCTCCAAGTGCTCCCAGCCCTCCCAGCGTTCCAAGCAGGACACCACGGAGATTGGAAGCAGATCCGACCACTGCCCCGGAAAAGCCACCCTACATCCTGAGGCTTGAAGAGTCTGCCAAAGCATTTGCACGCGTCAACGGGGGGAAACGGCCAAATCGGAAGGCTCATGGCCCCAATGGCGCTACCAGTGCAAGGGGGCACCGGCCGCAAGGTGGAGTACAGTCTGGGGCTTCTATTGGTTCTGCATCAACCGCGTCCACCACACCTGAATCTGTCAGAAAGCGTTTGCTGGCAGGGTCAGAAGCAGCACACAGCATTGGGCAAGGAGGTGACTGGCTCTTTCACAAGGGCACTTTTCTCTTTAGTTGTGACAGGTTGTGGCTAGATAATATGGTATTGACACGCACTGTGTCATCATCAAAATACTTCATGACGCACAGTTTGGTAATTGCTTCATTTATCCAACACTTTACTTGGCATAATCATGAGGAACTATGAGGAACTCATTTATTTTCGCATAGCCCCAGGCAGGAATAGTCTCTCGAATTCAGTGATCAAGTTCTGGTGTTGTTCAAGTGTAAAATGACACACTGTAGCTGCTGTAGCTACTAAAGAGAGGACAAATACATTGACTGGTTTTAAAGTCCCACACAGTCGTTTTGTGTGTGTGTGTGAGTGTGTGTTCGGCCTTTGATTCTCCACCTTGCTCTGTTCTATGAGGGTAGTATGCAACATTGTTGTATTCCTGCTGCAAGTTGTGTTTCAGTGCTGGCAAGCCAACCGCAAGGTTCAGTGGAGCGGAGTTTGCCACCCGTACATTCAAGACATCCTGGCGCAGCGCGCGAGGGTGATTCTCGTCGACCGGATCGAAGGAAAGACGCTGAAGTCTGGCGCCATCCTGATATCCCCTTGCGAGATGCCATTTTCCTCCCAGCTTTGGATGAAGACAACTGGCAGGCACCACGGCAAAGCCCGAGAAAGCCTTCGGCACATGGAAGCCCACAGCTTTGGGGTCGGGGTCGTTCTCAACCGAAGGTGGCTGTCCCACAAAAGGACGAGCCAAGCCCGGAGCAGAGCGCACCACCCCCAAGTGGAGCACCCGGTGCACCAAACAAGCTCTTGAGGCCTCCGCCTGTTTTGGCGCCTGGAGTCTTTTCAGGCTTCAGAAGTGCTTTTGTAAAAAAAATGAATGTTTTTAAAATAATGTTTTTCTTTTATCTTTTTGCAAAATTTTCAACAGTGACTTTGTTGGTTTCATGCGATTTCTGGGCTGGGCACACCGTCAAGAAAGTACAAAGGAAGCAGCGGCATGTTCAGCTAAGGAGGCTTGGGTACGGCTGATGCAGTGGACATGCGGACAATTCTAGGCGAGCTGGATGCGAAGCATGCTGAAAGCAATGTGAAAGACGATGACTCAACATGGCAAGCTTCCACATGGCCACGGCAGTCTACGAAGCCTTTGGAGTGAATTGCCCCCAGAGGTTGTTCAGTCTTGTGTGGACATCGAGCATGAACATGCATGAGTGGTTGCAATGGTATTGAGGTTCAGCTATTTACATAGTCATGCTTCGTTACCATCATTCTGACTCTTGCATCATCGATTATATTGTCACTTCTTGCACCTTCTTACTGCGCTTACTCTTCTAATATATTATCATGATTGCCGTGAGAATGTCAATAGGATTGCAGACGTCCAAAAATTATGAGAAAATGCGGCGGCAACTATCATGTTAGTAAAGAATTGGGGATGAGAGCTTTATACTTGACATCCAAAGTCCTCAGCAAACCCACCACGGCGCAATAGGGATGTGAATTTTGGAAAATCTACTTCGTCCCATGAACTGAAACCTTTGGGAATTGCACACCGTCTGCAAACATTTGTCTTGTTGCTGTTAATGGTTGCCTTGCAAACTCGTGCAAGAGCATAGCTTATAATAGGCGCATATAGGCGCACATTACCGTTTGCGTTGGGAGGAAGACCCTCCCAGTATGATGCCTTGTTTTTGCATGATCAGACGTCACTGCTCCCAGTGCTTAGTGGCCCAGCTTGTGAAAGTATGCTTCCCAACCCAAGTACTACAACAAAGATGTAACATGTATTCGCTGACGCATTTGTACTGTGGTTCCCAGTCGTCAGTGCATTTGACAAATTAAAACTAGTTATATCCAGTTATCCAGTCTTCAAAAACGGTCAATACCTTCTAAAAGTGCCATTTCAATCCATTCAGAGCACCCTGCCTTTCACCATACCTCAAGAGAAGTCACATTATGATACAAATACCATGATACTAAACGGGCTGGACATTTGTTGCAAGCTGCGCTGGAGTCGGTGAATGCGTAGCATGGGCGCATAGAACATAGGCATATTGCTGTGTCGTGAGATGGCAAAGCCACAAGGTGAGCATGTGCCTATTGATTGGTGTGTAGTTTTCGCAGAGGAAAGAGATGCCACGACGGACGCATGAAGGTTGTAGTCTCATGTACGAAGTCCATAAAAAAAAACGTACTGCGCAGAGGAGTGCATCATGTAGTTTTTGCTGCGCATGGAAAGGCATAAACTTGGCAAGTCAGTCCTACAATTCAGCTCGCATTGCCTTCTTTCCTCCGTGCCTGGTTCTTCCATGATGCAACATTTCCCTTAGAAATCCAAAAAATAGTGCCGTTCAATACTATACTATATCAATCTATATCATGTATGTCATGTGCTTGCTATCTTATTGGCATCCAGCATCAGTCTGGCGGAGTTTACTCTTGACGTGTTTTTCCATCAACTAACCTTAGTTTTCTATAGCTCGTGGAAGGTCAAGAACGAAGTGACTCGCTACACCCAGCAGATTGAACAGCCTGAAGCCTATAGCATTGTCCCAGCTGTGCTCATGAGATGGCAGGAATTTAAGACATCTTGACCTAGCAGTGTGTTGGGCGGGTCTAATTGTGATGTTAAGACACTTCCCCACAAGCAGGAATTGTCGAACACACAGTCCAAGGTGGAAGCAGAAAAGTCAGCAGTTGCGAAGACAGAAGACCGGCGAGTTAAGCAGGTGGGACGGACTTATCTAACCAATCAATCGTTGTATAATGTTGTATATAGTGTTTTTAAATATGGTGCCGTTCTTTGCAATTCCACAGAGTGCGTGGCATGCAGTTTTTGTTTGCTTTTCCTATTTGTGGCAGGCACAAGTTGTGCATTTTTCTTTTCATCTCAATCCTTGGAGACTTGAAAGTGTAAAACTTAAAGTGATGCGTTGCACTGATGATTTAACTTTGGTCAGCACAAAGAAGGGCCCCGCATCGTAATATCACGCAGGGAATTTGACAAGCAAAGACAATTTCGTGGCTGTCGGCTGATGCATTGTTGAAGCCACACCGAAACGGCCATACAAGCACCTTACAGGCGAAATCAACAACATGAGGTTGCTGTCCAGCCCGGGCCTCAGCGGAAAGGCCCTTACATCTTGCTTCCACTTGTAGCACTGAAGTATGGGCTTCACTTCTGACAGCTTGTTCATATACATTTCTAATTATATATATATATGTGTGTTTTTATATTATTGTATATGTATATTGTTATATGTGTACAATATATATATATATATTTATATGCGGAGATGACGAATAGCTGATATGCCCCAGGAATTCTTGACGTGCGTGTTTATTTTGCTATGGTGCAACTGTGTTGGGCCGGCAACTCAAGGACTCTACAGCATCGCATTGACCAGCTTCAAAAGGAGATCATTCAATGTGACCGCTGTGTTTGGGGCCTTGGAATGCGGGTGGAGGGTCTAGGGTCTGATCAGTATGACATAAGAAAACATATGAATCATATGAAAATATTAATTATTAGTCGAGGATGCGAGACTGTCCAAGACTTTCAGGATCTTTTACCGTTGCTACTTGCTGCTCACCTGAAGGGGTGCACTTGTTCACACTGATTTCAAGCGACTATCAGATCTATCAGCAGCTTGGTCGTAAGACGACCGAAGTCAAAACATTCTGGATGCCCAGGCCAAGTCTTGGGAGGATGAGTCCAAAAAGTTGCATCCCCAGATTCAGAATGTTGAGATGGCCAAGGGAAAGGGACCCCATGTCCGTGCTAGGACTGCTAAGATATGAGGCAGCAACGTCAGAAGAGAGTTGCACTTAGCACTCTTTGGGATCAGAGTGAGAAGTAGTGAGGTCTCAAGCGAAGAATGGCCCAACATCAACAGGGGTCAGGCACTCGGCAGTGGCGAAAGCTGGATTTGAAGCTACCGGCCCCGCACGCAAGGGACACGAAGGTTGAACTTCATCATTGACTAGGACTGGGACTAGGACTGTCAACCCCTAGACTTGATACTGTACGATTTTTTCATCGCGTTCCCTGGGTTTTCATATTATATCATATGATATCATATGAATCAATACTATCATGTGGCTTCTTTGGGTTCCAGTACCTGCGGATTTTTGTATTTGTCAAGACTGAGGCTTTGCCTGGCCTAATTATTTTCCAGCGACCTTTGCCCAGCCAGTGCCCAAAGCGATGAGTGCAACTGCAAGACTTACCATGATTACAGCATTTCGAAACACGAAATCTATAGTTAGCCTCACAACGGAGAATGCTGAACCCCGGGCAGGTGACAACCAACGCATTGTACTTTGCTTTGAATGTCCTTTTATCAACTTATGGAAAAGATTGGAGGGAAACATGAAGGAACGAAATTTACAGGAGCTTGCAAGCATGTCTGAGGCAATCACGAAAAGAGGAAAGCACTCCTTATTGGCGTGACTGGCTGCAAGTAGAATCTCTTGACTAATTTTCATTTCATGCTTCAAGAAATCTGCAGAACACGCGATTCATCCTTGTGCACTATGAAGGGCTGAATGCACAAGGTGAACTATGTGAACTCACATGCACCTTTGAAGGTGCCAGCCAGCCAGTGTTTTCGGCTTGCTAGCAGTGGTGTGGAAGGGATGGTCCCGAGATGTCACATTGCCACGTTGCGCATTGTTTCTGTTTTCTAAATGTTTTTTTAAGGACTCTAGTCTCTATTGAACATAAGCATCAGTTGAGAGAACAGATAGCGAAGCCAACAAAAGATTACTGCAGGTGAAGGTGAATTTCCAGTAATGTGCAGTAGCATAGCATGGCTCAGAAATCAGCACGTGCGCAGCCTTCCTCGCGGGTATTTGTGTGTTTGGTGACATTTGACCATGACAATGCTGTGCAGGGCTGCGTCAACGACATTTGGAACTTGCACTGCCTGTTGCGACACACGCTGAGGCGCCATCTATCCCCATCTTAAAAAGGCAGCAGAGCCTTCGACTATCATTGCTGGCAGACACCCCAGCCCAAAGGGCACAAAGAAAATGAAAGCGATCGAGCAACTGAGGGAAGTCCCTTCTTCCTTGCTGCAATACAGTATGCAAAAGCTATGTAAACACATGATTTGTACAGTATATCAGATAATATAGATTATCATGTATTGATTTAGATCAGTATATGGACTCCACATCACCACACTGTAGCTGTGGCCTGGGATGGTCATTTTGTGCAGCTGTAGCTGAACCTCTAGCAGGCATCACTTCAGCAGATTCTTCTCCGAAACATGTTTTTGCAGCTCATTGCTTCACTCCCCAGAGATCCATTTACAAACAACATGCCAAAAATTGCATTCCGAGATGCCTGGAGGCATTTCGAAGAACACTCTGACATGTTGTGCTGATCAGGTACAGCCAAGAGCAGCTGCAGATTCTGGCAGATGGCTTTGATGGACGTCCGAGGCTATCAAGACAAATCTCACCATCTGTCACAGAAAACAGAAGGACCAGAAATCTTCTTAGCATAATTCGGTGCCACTGGTAGCTTTGCATGCACTTGCAAGCTTCTTGCGCTGCTCACAACAGTTGTATATAGTTGTCCAATGTCTCTTGCTTCTTTTTGTGGCCGTGGGAGCCAAACCAGCTGCCACACAGACACTGACAGCCATCCTCTGCACACCTGCACTGCAAGCTGCAGGCCGGACAAAATGCCAACAAAAGCCTTAAGCTCAGAGGATCTAGAAACCGAAAATTAGGTACAGGACGTGTCAAGCATATGACGCACAGGTCCGTATCACAGTTCCGCCTTTCCCTAAGTGTGCCATCCTGAGGCGAACATCATGGCAAGGCGCTCAGAACATTTCGGCGCGTTCGCAAGTAAGTTGAATCTGGGAGTGAAAGAAATATCATTTATTGAATAGTAATAGCAGAAAAAATACGAAAAATAGATATAGTTTTGTGGGCCAGCAGCCTTCCTTTTGGCAACTTTGGACTGAGCTCAGACAACTGTCTGACACATTATGCCCGCCCTGGTTCAAGATTGCTGCTTTGGAAGGTTTGCAAGCCAAGTCAGCAAGAGATGGAGACAAAGAAAGACAATGATGCCGCAATGAGCCAGCTCAGTGCTCACGTCTCATATGTCACGAGCCGAGCATACAGCAGCGCAAATAAACTGCCGCAGTCCACCGAGAGATTTTCCAGAAAGTGGATGTGTTTTACACTTCTTGTCAGTACCACGAAGAGGAAAGTCAGATACACTCACACATCACTCCTGTTTCACCCTGGCACAGGAAGTCACAGATTGTTTAGACATAGACAGCCAGATTGCTTCAGCCATGCCTTCTGTCCTAATTGGTGCACGTGGTGAAGAGGAAGATGAAGAGGATGAAGAGGAATGTCCACCAGCGCCGCCGCCGCCACCGCCATCTTTGCGGGTTCTATTTGTGGATATTGATCACGCAATTCGACTTCAATTCAGACGTTGAACAATTATAATATATTGTAATCAACTAATCAAGAAAAAAAGCATCCTGAACATATCTCAATATACTGTCAAAATTCAGTTCGTTTCAAATTTCCAATCTGGTTCTGTGCCGGGCTTGCAAGGTCCTAAACTCATCACCCGACTCTCGAGCACTTCGCCTGGACGATGTGGCATGACGGCGCTTGGAATTTTTTGGCGTGTCACTCTTGGACCAGCGAACCGAATGCTAAGGAAGTGTCATTGAAATGTAAAAAAAAAGTAACATATGTTAGGAGTATGGTGGGGCATTCTGATAGAAGTTTCATATAGTTTCATTTTAATGTATACGCTGTATATATAACATTTGATTGGACACATGAGCCGGGAAAGCATGCCGTGAAGCGGGACATTTTAGCTTGGTAGTGATGTGTTTTTCTGTTTGTTGGTTTTGCGAGCAATTTTCAAACCTTACTGGTAGATGATTAGCTGGCCAGCAAGGCCGGCCAAGCCAAAAACAGATGCAGCTGCTCGCCATGCGAGAGATTGTTGACTTCTACATGAAAATATATATATGAAAATTGGATCTAGTGCATGACGTGCAAGATTCTTTCTGCCACATAAAGTCAACCTTGACACTCACAAAGTATTGCGCCTGCCATGATTTGCCATGCAAGGTCCCAACACTTCTCATCTCCTAAACGCTTCTTTACGCACCTCGCTACAGCATTTCTCCACAACACGCCTCACTTCTCTACAACACCGGTTCCATGCCTTTTCCGAGTAATTCTCCTCAGCACTGTCCGCAAGAAGTGAGACACACACCTTCCGCGCGGCACCCATGGCAGCCCCTCCGTCCCTCGTTTTCCCGAAAGTTAGGCGTGTATTTTGGGGGCTTGAGAGGCCTTGGCGTCTCGATTCTGCCCGGGTCCGCGTGTACCTATCTCTAGGTATCAAGTGTCCATCCATCCATCCATCCATCCATCCATCCATCCATCCATCCATCCATCCATCCATCCATCCATCCATCCATCCATCCATCCATCCATCCATCCTGTTAAATTCCAAGCTTCAATTGTGCAAATGTAAACTCACTCAGCTGTATTGTTTTCTCTAGGGCAATTGTTCTACATTGACCCAAGGGCTCTTGTAGCCTTGAGCCAAACATGTCAAGATTGTATGTACACTTGTATGTACACCACAGGTATAACAAACAATGTTGTATATATTTTGACACCGTCCCTCAGATTGTTGGAACAGTAGTGTTCAACACTCTGGAGATCAACATTGTTGACATTGAAGAAACTGTAACAGCAATTGCAAGCTAAAGACATGTTTTGTTCGAAGAAATTGTCTAAGGTAAACTGTGCAAAAAGTTCATGCATTGTCACGGTCATTGTGACGAAACAGTTCCAAAGAAATAGTGTCTATGGTAAAAATCTGTACAAGCAAAAATCATGCATTGTTCCAGCTTTTATCGTTGTCTTGTCAAAGCGTCACTTCATTGTCAACTCGTTGTGCAGTGACTGTAGAGGTTGTCATTTCCAGCTGAATTCATTGTTGACTTCACTATGACCTCCTCACTCATTGGTCTTCCTCTGTTCAAGCAAATGGTCACTTCAGCCATTGTTGAAAACGAGAAGTAAGTTGTACTCGTCCATTGTCGTCATACGGAACCAGTACTTCTTGCTTTCGTCGATCACATTGTCCCATTCGGCTTTCGTGAAGGCCGTGTGTCACCAATCCTTTGTAGAGTCGATAGCTGTGCTCCAAGTCATATTGTCGTCCTTGGGGACGAGCATCTTGAAAGGAATTCTTTTATCGACATATTGGATTGTTGACTTGTTCTCCCTGAGATTGTGCTGCCATTCGGCAGATTGACCAACTCTTGTAGTCTGGACTTGCCGTCTCGATCATTGTCCTCCAGTTCTTCAACGAGGAAGTATTGTTCACGTCATGCATGTTGTGGGCCCAAGTTGTTTCGCGAAAACAGCTTCAGGCGAAAAGAAAAAATTGCTTCACCTTCGCCAAGTTGTCAGTTCGAACGACTGTACGTCGACAGGCAAAATTGCGGATCCCATGCAATAACAAATTGTTTCATTCAGAATTGTTGATTCAACCATTGTTGAAAACACCATGCAGCAAAAAATCGTAAACTGTACATTCACATGTCATCAATCCAAGAGCTTCACACTTTGTCAGAAATCCAGGATGATATAGGTAACATTGTCATTGTCTATACAAGGGATTGCGAAACCATGGCGTCAGCAAGGATGTATGTATTGTACACGCATCGAGCTGTTGCTGGTGCTTCTGTACACGTGCTTGTAAGCATGCTTGTGAAACTTGCTTGTGAAACTGCCGTCGGCGAGAATTGTAGTTGTTGTTTGAGCTCAAAGGCTCAACATTGTAGAGATGACTGTTGAAGGCGTCTGCTGTGACATATGTTGTCAGTATGTCTGCAGGGTTGTCTAGCATGCTGATTTTTNGTCTTGCGTACCTTGCAGGTACCTCAGTGTGTGCTTCACACTTTTCAATTGGATGTATGTTGGCTGTTGCTAGCTCTTGTGTTGCAAAGCTCGGGTCTGGTCTTGTGTGTGTCATCCGTTGGAGCTTTCCAATGATTCTGTAGAGTGCACGTTCTTCTTTGTCGACCGGTGTGTTCTCATTGTCGTCGTTGCTTGCCTTGTTTGCTGCCGTCCCTGGAGTTGTTGCGGTCTCGTATGTTGTCATGCCTGCTTTCTCCAGCATTGTCGTGGTGTAGTCTTTGCTGAGGCTGATCTCGTAGTGATCACCTTTGTTGGTGATACCTCTTTCTTGTGGAGGCATCGCTTGTCGAGCCGGAACCTTGTGTTGTTGTGAACAATTCATTGACAGTTGTCGTCTAATGGAAAGACGGTCATCTTTATGGACAAGGATGCATGCTGTGCCATCCTTTGTCATGTAGACGCTTGGTTCACGATGTTCCTCACGAGATGGATCATTGCTGTTATTGCTAGTGTTAGCAAGATTCGAAGTATACAGAAAATTGGTGTGCTTGCGTAAAATTTGTCTGCATCCTCGATTTGTTTGGTGTATCTTTTGTCCTCTATTCTTGCTTTGATCTCGTCGTTATTTCTTTTATTTCTCAACACTAATCTTGCTTCTATGATTCTTGCTTGTTGTTCAGGTCTGAGGTCATTGATGTTCACTTCAGAGTAAACATTGTTCCTTCGGGTGTTCAATTTCATATTTTGTTCCCTTTATTGTCTTCTTCTTGTCTAGTCCTTCTGTGGTGTGAACAGTTCGTTCAAGAAGGATGTTCTATCTGTCTGTGCTTCTTGTTCGTCTTCACAGGGTGTTGTGGTGATTGTTTCACCTCTCTTTGTTGTCACCTTGACTGCATTGATCCTTACCCTTGTTGTTTGCAGTTGTCCATAGTGTGGTCTTTGTAGTGCTTGGTGTTGTTCTGTCCTTTGATGTTTGGACTCCGTCCTTGTGTGATCTCATCTGGCTGTTGTCTCTTTGAGAATGGCAACGGCTGTCTCCTTGAAGGATTTACCTGCGCCATTGTCTCTGGTGAGGCAGCGATTGCCTGTTGAGCTGGTGTGCTTGTTGCTGTGTGTTGTGGCTGCTGATATTGTGAATGTAGTCCTGTCTGTATTGTGTCTTCTGTTCTGCGTGTCTCTGTCATGGTTTGTTCTGGC
>DF245594.1:0-16467 GCA_000507305.1 Breviolum minutum Mf 1.05b.01
AATTCTTTTTGGTTAACCATTCTTTTGGTTACCAAAAAAAAGTGACACATTCCCATGTCCAGGTAGCCATCAACAGTATCACCGTATCACCAAACATGGAGTTTGCAACTGTTGTCGTAAATTGTATCCCGTAATTTGTTGGATCGGGGGGCGGAGGGTGCCCTTAGATTCCTATAACTTAAGTTCACCAAACATTTCAGGTACCGAAAATGGAGGAATCCTCACTGTCAACGGCAGTACCACCGGTATATCTGCTATAATAAGTCAGTGATATCAACTCTGCAGAAATGTGATATGGTGCAAGCTCACTCGCGCTTCTTTTGTACTTCACTAACCTTTCCGGTACGGTAAAGGTCACAGCCTTGAGCCAAACGGGGCATGCATCAGCAGGCGACATGTACTCATATGATGTACATGTAGCGCATATGTGTGGGTCCATTTCTGTTGACACCCCCCACGACCGTTTCATTTGACGGAAATGGGCGACATCCTATACTACAGTTGGTCACACACGCCGATGGCCTCGTTGGCATGACTTTAAATTGAAAATTAATTAGTTGTATATAGGACGAATACATCATCCTTTTTCATACATGCAGAGTTTACGCTTAGTTTCGGGAATGTTGCGGATGCAAACAAACCCTCAGAAATGTGAAAGCACTATGAACAATTCAGCTACGGCCTCATGAAGGATTTTGTGAAACCTACGCTGTGCCCGGCTCTCAGATGTTCTCTTCGGGGAAGTAGATGTTTACTACCATCCATGGTACTCCCATCCACCAGGATATTGACGCTGATATCCTTTCCCCTTGTCTCGACCTTGATTTCCCCATTGATCATTCTTCCCCTTCTGTTGCCACTTTCCTTTGCCGCGCCCCTTTGTGTTCCAATTTGGATTCACGGGTTGTTGAGAAGGTTGTCCAGGATCATTGTTTTGTCCTTGTTCGGCGGCATATGTGGTATTCTCCTCTTGACGTTCTTGTCTTTCGGCTTCTCTCCGAGGAGATGGAAGAGGAGGATCTGGCGGATTAGGACGAGCTTTCGCACTGGCTCCCACCTGACCACTGTCAGTGCTACTTTGCGATGGTAGGTCGTATGATCTTCCACCTGGAGCAAAGACTGTTGGCGATGAAAAGGACTTGGACGTTCCCTTGGCTTTTCCTCCCTTCGGTCTGGGATCAGAACCTTGGGATTCATTGCCTTGCCTGTCAGTTGGTTGTGGAGGGGCGTATTGCAATTGTGGGATGTTCAGTGAGTAGTTCTCATTGTCGACGAGTTGTCTTCCAAGGAAGGAGTTTCCAGCCTTGAGATTTTGGAGCATCGTCTTCGCGTGACCCAAGAAATCATTCAATCCATATTGATTCATCAGTAGCAAGAGCTCTTGGTCGATATCACCTTTCACTACCAGTGGGTCACCGACTAATGCTTCCATATCCAACGACAAATGCTTGCCGCTGGATCTTTGTGCAGACAACATCGAGAACGATTCACATCCAGTTACGAGTTTGATCAATCTACACATGGTAACGTAGCTTGGGTCACTCTGGATGACGATCCCTTCGACAATTGGCGCGGTACCTCCAAGATAAGCCCTGCGTGCCTTTTGTTGTTCGGTCTGATTCTTATTATGAGCAATCATCGCACTGAGATCATTCTGATTTAACCCGATCCTATAAAATGCCCATCGAAGCTTGTGCAAGAATCTCGTCATGTTGTACGAACGATAAATCAGTGATTCATTGCCCTCAACATAATGACAATACTTGCCATGATTCCTCATCCATGTGAGATAGTCCATACCTTCAAGGGCATAGGGCTCACCTGATAAAGGGTCAACACTCTTGACTGGATACTTTTCTCCTGTTACGTCTGGTCGGTATCCATTTGCCCAAGCATTAAGCTTGTCCTTTCTTGATACGTTGATATTGACCTTCCACCACGTGTTGATGCCTCTCTGCATTCGTTTCATCAGATAGATGATCATATATTTTGCTGCTTGCAAGTTGGAGTCCATGCACATCGCTCCTTCCTCTGGCAGCTGAAGGTTTCTCTCAAACATGGATAAGTCTTCATATTCCTCATTTCCTTCTTGAGGATCTTTCTTGTGTTCTTCGTCGGCAAAGGACTTTTCATCAGGCTTCTCTTCCTTCGGCTTTGATTGTTCATCCTTTTCTTCTCCGAGTTCCTCGGCCTTTACCTCAACTTCCTTCTCGTCTTCCTGAATTCTATCCTTACTCTCCTTAGGAAGTTGTTCGTTTTCTTTTTGTGCCTTCTTGTATGCTTCTTCCGCTGCTTTGTTGATCTTCTCTCTGTCCCATTTCGTCTTCTGCTCTTCTCCTTCGGGGACAATTCTTGCATACTTCCCAGCTGACCAGAATTCAGCATGACAAAATAAGCAAACAGCGATAAATGATGGTGTCTCGGTCAGACAACACGGACACTTTCGGTCATGCATCTTCATAATCTTTGGCTTGGATGGCACGTGATATATCGCGAGTTTCATGACAACTTTTGATCTTGTTTCATCCTCAAGTTTCAGCGATGTCCCCAGTCCCTTTTGGAGCTCTTTGATATCTTCTTTCAGTTCTTGTAGATCTTGGGGATCGCCTAAAGGTGGAGGTGGGAATCTCTTAGTGAGCTCGATAGCATCACTAATCACCTGCTCCCTCGTTGCCATGAATCCTTGGATACCAAGCGTCTGGAAGTCAGCGTAAGTGACGATTTCGTCTGCTAGCTTCCTGGAGAATATCTTCCTTGGTGAGGTAATAACCCACCTCTTCTCCTTGGTCTGCTGGTCAATTTCTGCGCTACAATTGCGGGCTATCCATATTTCCCCAATTTCATCTGGCGGGATTACTTGAGGGACAAGTATATCACCGGATCCGGACAAGCCTGCACCGAATCTTGATAGCTCGCTAGGCGGCACAAAGATAACGATCATCCATAATTCGCCTGGGATCGGTGAACGTGTTCGTGCTGATCTATTTCTGCGATCCCACGGAGGAAACACCCCAAAGTAGCTCATAACTCTGTTGCCATCTGTTCCTCCTGGCATTATTCCATTCTCGAGTATGGATTTCAGGTTTGAGGGTGAAGTCACATGGTAACCGCCTTCCAGGGCGAGGGCCGTTTTCAAATCCAATCTATGCATCATCATATAAGGATCGAGCTCAAATTTCATCTTCTTGTCAGAATGACCACTGGTGGCCCTGATTGCCACAGGCATGATCCACCCATTGTATTTTGCCCCAAATGGGTCTTCGGCGTTCTTGGGAGGATTCATTCGATGCTCTTGGATGATGTCATCTAGAATTGTTTGGTCTTCAGCTTTGAGTCCTAAGACTTGAAATCTTGATTTCCCTTTCACCCTATACTCTGCCAAGGTTAGATCCACGATGAGTCCGATCCTTGATTTCCTGATATGATTGGCTTCTTCTGTCTTGTTGTATCTCTTGGCCTTCCAATATCGTTGACCGTCTTGCCATATGTAATCCAGTTCAAGCAGGTCTTCGATAAGAACCCACGATCCTAGATTACACTTAAGGATGTTTCCCTTATCATCCCTTCTGCCAATCTGGTGTCTTAAGGCATAATTCAACGACCCCCCAGCTTTGAATCTCCATTCTCCTCTCTCTGGGTAAGGAATGTGATCATCTTTCGTGTATGGCGCTAGATAATCTGGATCATTGAAATCCTCATGCCAATAGTGCACACCATTTCTAGGAGTGATAACTAATTTCCCGGCTTCGAACAACGAATCAATGTCGACATAGAATTCTTGCGTTTCTTGATTGATGTTCACGCTACCATTAGGCTGGTAATTCCTGTCAAACATGTCCATGTTTGGGAAGATCTCATTGATCACCATGTCATGGTCAAAAGGTCCCATTTTGATTGAGTTCTTTCCCGAGGCTGTCCAATGTCCATCCTGGTACTCGGCACACATCTCAAAAGCTTTGACCTCTTCGGGATATAGGGATATCACTCTGTCAGGAGTATCATCATTCGGAGCTCTTCTCTCCTTGGTCTTCTTCTCGGATCTCGATCTTCTTTCTTTGGGGAAAGACCTTTTGCTTGTCTTGATGTTGTCTTGAATCTTTCCGAATGTCTCCTTTATTTTCGTTGCCTCCTCTTGGTTCGCGCATTCGGACATTTCATGTTCAACGCTGCCACATGCTAAACAAACTCCCTTCTTGAGGATGGATTCCATCATTTCAGCGACCTTTCTTCTCTTGGACTCTGGCTCTTCTTCTTTTTCTTCGCCTACAAGGTCGTCTGCTGCTGGCTCTTCAGCTTTTGTTTCATCTTCTTCCATTTCCTCATCTTCGGAGCTGTCAACCATTTCAGCGTCTTCGTGCTCATCTTGTCCTGGTTCATCCACTTCATCCCCGTCATCTTCCTCTTGCACCTCTTCGGCTTCATCAAGGAGATCTGACAACACAGTGTCGTCGTCAGGTGCTTCAGCTTCAGGAACATAGTAGTTTAGATTCGGGCTAATTCCGTGGAATGTCTTTGGGATATCTTCCGTGATTCCTTTCCTTTTGTTCATTTTCGGATTCTTCATGTTTTTGATCTCTCCAATTGAACAAAAGTTTATCAAGGAACACTCAAGTCCTCTCCTGATTTCATTGATTCCGTACTGGCCATTGAGGTTGTCAGGAATGCATTCAGGAACAGAATCCCATACTTCGAACAACCCAAGGATCACTTCAATGGCGTCACCCAATTTCTCTTCTTTGGGATCTTCACTATTGAATGTGTCCCTGATGAATCCAACTGGTAATACAGCATGAACATAAGCCGCATACAACTTGTTTCCCATGTCATACGAGAATCTGTAATATGCTTCATTGCTCATTTCCCCTCTCTTGAATCTGGTTGTTACGACAAGATGGCCTCTTTGCGTGTCCAGCATTCTGGCGGCAGCACTTGGATGCATCCTTACGAATCCATACTGTGACAGTGCCTTGCCAATGCTCGTGTTCAATAATACGGATATCGTTCCACGCATGAAGGTCTTCATGTTGACATTGGGATCGGACGATACCCAATCATGGTCTCCCTCATACATGCGTTTTGCGGTCTGTGCAAGATAAATGCGCATGCAAATATCCTCTTCTTCTGTGGTTCCACCAAATGACCTAAGGGTGTAATTGGCAGAGCAATTAGCACAAGTCTTATTGTTGTCATACTCACTTGAGTCTAACTCATGGCGGAGTGAACATGTGTCGCACATTCCTGAAAGAGATGCCATAGGGTCATCATCTTCCTCACGATCTCTATGTTCTATTTTCACCCAGAAGAAACGACCGTCGAGCACGAGTGCTGGTTGAAATGAGGCTTTTTGGTTTCCCCAGTTCGGGACGTGCATCTTTGGTCTGACTTTCCTGCCCCTTCCGGATTTTCCAGATTCGTCTTTCTTGTCAAGCGGGATCGCATTGACATCCTCGAATTTGTACTCTTCCGGTGGGTCATCGACCAATCCTTCATTCTTTGCGATGCCAGAAGAAGCTGCCAGGTGATCCATCTCAACGATTCGGTTTGGAGGAAACATGCATTTCATGATGGTCTTCTCTCTGTAGAGCTGTTTCTCCAATGCACCGACGGCAACCATTTTCTCAGGGTTATTTTTGGATCTAATCCTTCCATGAGCATCTATAAATGGGAATAGTTCCTTCCACATTGGTCCTCCCCATGTTACCATGTATCCTTCACTTCTAAGATCACTTGCGATGCTCTTGGAAACCCTCTTGAATTTGATCACCTCATCACAGTTGAGAAATTCACCATCGGCATTGATGTTCACAATGATTGGGTTTTTCCTTTTGCCTGCATCAGCGATAACCTGAAAACAATTAATGAAGTAATTGCTCAGTTCTTTGCTCGCTTCTTTTGAGGGAAAGCTGACACTATTCCCTGATGCTTTGGCATAATCGACGATGTCCGTCATCGAAACCCAAATGTGGATTGCTGCTTCTTCAAGTTCGTCCTCTTTGGTGGCACTTTCGATCAGTTTTGCAACATGATTGCATGGCTGTTCAAGGTAGTTCACCTTGCTGTTGTAGTCCTCGGGTGCGTACTGTTGTACCGAATTCCACCCCCACTCTTGTATGACACTGGCGATGTCATTGCGAGCTCCGCTGCTTGTTGCCCTCCAGTACAGTGGAATGTCCGATATGATTATCGTTCTCTCTCTTCTGACCATCAACATCTCGACTGGTGCTTTCGTTTTGGCTGGAGGCAACAACGTTTCGGCTCTCAATCTATTCCTGCAGTTTTCATCAGCATTATGGGATGTGCACGTTGCAAGAGCAAAGGTCTTTGGGGTAGGGAGCACACCCAAATAATTTGCTTGTGACTTCAACCATAAAAATCTATACAGTCTGACCCATTCTGGGTTCCCCTTGAGGATGTATCTTCTCAGAACTTTGGGGTCAACAATCCCATTTGCCCAAGCACACAGGTAGATTGTAGTTCGCCTGAGGAGTATCTCCCATTCAGTTACTAAGCTGGAAGCTTCCTGTTTGGGGATAATCCCTTCGTCATACATTCCGCATGGCTCATCAAAGGTATTGACGTGCAGGGTGATTATGATCTTCCTGCTTTCATCTTTGAACATTGGTCTGCTATATGTCTTCACCTTTCTCCCAGCCAACATGACGTTAGGATATGTCCATTCGTTCGTCTCAGTCGCCACTCCTTCGTCTTCATCTGCTGACAAGGAACCTTCTGAAAACATAATAGGCGGAGGTGGACTTGGAAGTTTCAAATTGCTATGGACCGGTTTCTTCGACCTCGGTGGCTCACTTGATGGTGGTGGTGCTGACGGTCTTGCCTTTGGTGGCGGTCCTGTCGGCCGTGCTTTTGGCTCCGGTCGTTCCTGCTGCGGTCTTGACGATGACGACGCATGTCCTCCTCTTCCTCTTCGCCTTCGTGGTCCGTGATCGAAACCACTGTCGGAATCAGACGAGTCGACACTACGTCTGGGATCATACACTCCGTATGGAAAGTGTACTTGGTGCGTTGGCTCCATACCATCGTCAAACTCATATGCCACATCGAATGCAGAATTTTTCATCTGTCTTGCGAAGGCTTCCCATTTTACTAGTCTTTCGTTCTTCTTAGTTATCTCTCCTGGGACCCCGCTTTCTACACCTAGAACGTTAAAGCTGAGATTGTGAAAATTCTCTCCCATTCCATACCATTCACTTGCATCACGACTAAGTTGTCTGTAGTCCTCCCAGAATGCCGATCGAATGGCTTTATCTACTGCATCGCGGCCGAACCACGCTCTTTGGGATTCCATAAATCTATCCTTATTCTCATAATGTCCTCTTAACATGTCAAACAAGGCAGAGAAACCCAAGATCGTGTTTATACCTACGGCTCTTGCAGGTACCGTGAAGATCACAGGGGATGACGATTGGGAGTAGAGTCGGATGACATCTGCTACCAGCTGTGGGACTGAAATCTTTTGATCGTTTTGATTCTTATAGTAGTTGTAGGCTCGGATGCATTGTGCAATCTGAACTAACAAATCCTGTGCTAATTCCATATATCCCATCAGGCTTTCAAGAGAGTGCATCGACCCACCCACGGGCTCGGCCCTCATTGCATGGTTGAAAATGTCAACCCACTTTTGCCTTCTTAATCGGTACATGGGACAATCTCGGCTTGGGAACGTTCCTCTAGGTGCCCCTTCCAGTCCAATTAACTCTCTCAATGTTCCAGAATACCCTTTCTTCTTCACTAGGGCAAGTAGGTTCTGGCATGCAGGTCCAAGATCATGTAATCGTTTAGCTGATGCCAAGATCTTAAGGATTGGATCTACATTATGCAGGTCTTCTTCCTTCGTTGGTCTATCTAACTCCCTTTTAACGAAGTTGTCTGTAACGAGGGTGATCTGCTGACCTACTTTCCTAATCTTCACGACAGTATCTACGAGATTCAGTGATAGATCATCGTCGCTGATGAGTGCAACGGCTCTGCGAAAGATCATCCATAACAAAACATCATCAGTGACTACTTCACTTAAGCTCAGGCCCATTACGAGAAGAATTGGGATGCCGAATTGTACCCATCGTTCAAGGAGTGTGATGTTCCTTGGTTTATCAGGCTCGTAACGTGGAGGCAAGGTAATTCTACCCTGTCTCTCGCTCTCACTAAGACTTTCCAGCATTGATCCTGTCAGTCTACAGTAAGCGGCTCCTATAGAGCTTGAATCTCCATCGAGAAATAGTCGTGGCTTGTTGTCACTTCCTCTGGACCCAGCTGCAGCCATGGCTTCGGAACAGGTCTGTTGCCCGTTGGATCGCGCCCCGCGTCCCGTTCCTAGCGCTCCGACCGATGAGGATCCACTGTTGGGACTCTCACTTGTTTCAGACGACGGGGCAGGATACCACCGAAGTCTCCGATGCTTTCTACTCTTGGAATGACATGATAGAATGTATTTGATTATCCATCTATTCTTTGATGATAGAGTTGTTGACTTAGTTGTTTTGCAAACGACTTCGCGTTTGTCTGACATGTTCACACATGCTGTTGCAGCAACACGATTCTTGACATTGGTTCCGCTTGAACCATCGCCACGCATCACATTGGATTGAGATCTTGTGTCTCCAATGCATCTTTGCATTTGCTCATCAATGATGATGGAAACGATCCTGCTTGTGTACACTTGAGTGTGAACTGTTTCTCTACCAGCGCATGGTGCATGTTCATGTCTACCATCACACTTTAATGAAAGTTCTCCATCAATGTTTACATTCCAACTTACGATTCTCCAAGGTTTCTTGATATACAAATTCGAATCACCAAACTTTTGCCTTAGGCCATAACAACATCCGTCAAAATCATGAATTGTTGATTCAGTTCCCTCGATCATGAACTTGACTTCTTCATTATTCCAATATAGGCACCCTCTTGGTAATTCCATATATATACCAATATTCAATCCTACAAATGCCACGAATAGCGTTTCAAATCTGTTCCATAGCTGTTTGAAGATCTCGACCTTGGCTTCGATTATTGCTTCAGTGATTGGTCCCTTGCTACGATTCAATCTTGCCCAAGATGACCCCCCAGTACAAGGCCCAGCAAAGAACATAACATCTCTTTCATTCCTAAGGGATATTGATGCCTTCTGTAAACCATAATAATCAGAGTTTAAGTCATCATGAATCGTGATCGTAACGATAAGCAAATCAGCTTTGCTTGTTCCTTCTTTCTTCAACCGTCTTAGGTATCTCTTTGCACTCAGAATGGTGAACCAATTCACTTCTTCAGAACAAAGTAGAACCATTTTTGGTACGTCAGATTGTATCTCGAACATGGTTATCACCACATTACATCCTTCGTTGCACGCATGTTGTTTCTTGATCAACTTCATCAACTCGAAGTCTTCATCGCTTGATTCCAAGTCGAATTGCTCAATCCTACCATTGTTCCTCTTCATGATTAAAGTGACCGTCCCGACCCCCCTCCCCTTATCTATTTGACTTGATATGTATCCAACGATAAACATATTTGCCAGGGGGATCGTAGCGACTGTTTGTGTATTGATTGATGGTGCTAACAGGTACTGCTTTCGTGATCTCTTCCGGAACATCGTTCTTCCTTTCCATTTTATTCCACTTGTCTTGATCACGTTCATTCCTGTCCTCCAATTGTCGACGTGTTCTTTCCATTCATCATTTTCTTCGGCTATGCTTGTTCTCAATGTTTTCCTTTCATCCTTGAACGCATGTTCCGGGATCGTTGGATGTGGGGACTCCCTTGGATCAAACAGCTTGCTTCTTGGTTTGTTATGTACTCGAACTATTTGATTTCCCTCTTCTCTCCAATAATCCTTGTTGCGTTTATCTTTGTATCCGCTCATGTCATTCTCGACGACATAGGTGCTTTGTTGCGAAATCGTTTGATGTGCTACTTCCCACCCCCCATGAACAATGCGTGATAAGGCGTTGGTCACAAGAACCTGGGCTTCAGGTAGCGCATTAACGAAGGTCAGTTGGTCAATGACCCACGGATGAAAGAGGTCTGCAACGGAGAGTTCAAGGCGTGGGTGGCTACGTACGACGGGAGTTGCAGTTTCCGCAACAGGATGAAATTGAAAGACTGCTCGTTCTGCCCAGGTACCGAACCGATGCTCACCCAGCGATGGGTCGACTTTGTGTTCGATTTTGGTCCATTGTCCATTGCGAAGTACCCATGTGGACCTAAGCCAAGGCTGCCGATGCAAGCCAAGGGGATAGGTACGATACATCCGAGGAGCCTTCACAACGACAAATGGGTCCACATTGGGAATTTCTTGCAACCCTTCTTTGCTAGTCATACCTGCGACATAGAGGTCCGGTGGTAGTATTGGTGTCTCGGTATATGGAAACGTTGGGATTGTAACATGACGTTCTCGATACTTCTGATCTAAACCAGTAGATATATCATGAGTTGGTTGCATGATGGACCACATGTCCTCAAAAGAGATTTCATCATAAGAGAGAATATTGATAAGCATACAAGCCCGTTTCCAGGTCATGTGATCCTTGAAGGCTTTAGTATGAATATCAGCACACATCTTGGACGTAACCTCGTACACTAAGTAAACAAGGTCGTTCTGAAATATCTCATGCATCCATTGAATACTGATACCATGGGTCCTTTCTAAGTGACGCATAGTAGGATTTTGTCCACTGCGAATGATTGCGATCATACCTTGATTGTCATCATGGAATACAAGCTTGGGATCTCGTCCGACTAATGTCTTCCATAAACTGATGACTGGTATAGCATGCGTTCGCAGGGCATAGTCTGCCGCAATAATTTCGGCTTCGGGTGTCGAATGACTTACACATCCTTGTCGCTTCGACCCCCCAGCTAAAGGAAATCGTGTGTGTGACCCGGAGGCCAACATGTGGGTTCCTGATGTGGATCTGAGGGATTGGCCACATCCTGCATAATCGGCATCAGCAAATATCCCCACTTGCAATTCTGATAGCTCGTTACCAACCCATCCGATCATCTTCTGACCTTTCGTAGCGTTTACATAACACATAAGATGGTGTAACTTAATGTCGTCATTCTTAGACCATTTTGTAACATTTCTCGCTAGCATATTAATGCTCCGTAGCAGGTCGAACCTTGCTATTCTTGCCGCGTACAGTAATTTCATTAGTACACTGGGGGCGTGGGGAGCGAGTTCACCCACTTGGCCCTCATCACCCGGTTTTGGTGCACTACTTCCGGAAGGTTCCGTCTTGGATTTCGTCGGTTCCGTGATGGGGTGAATGGTTCCACACCATGTACATTGACTAACAGGCCCAGTCCCACAAGGAGCTCTGGCTGGATGATCCTTGACGTCTTCAGGTAGTGATGGTGTTGGAACCTTCTTTAGAACTGTATTAGGTCCAACAATCTCCAAATACTTCTTGATGCTTTGCTCAAGGAAACTTTCCATGTCATACGTGATAGTGGATACCTTTGTGCCATCTTTTAGTTTGGTTTCTCCCCGCACTAATTGGCAACCTAAGTATAGACCCAAATCTGTTTCCGGTTCTAGATTTAATTTGTTACGTAGCATTGCCCATCCCTGCTTCATGCTGGATTCTGGACCGGCCATTTTCAAGTCATCAACATAAACCACAAGAAGTAACTTCATTTCCTTGTGATAGTATGTGGATGGCCATTCAGGACCTACTGCTACAAATCCTACTTCTTTCACTGCCTTGTCGCAGTGTTGCTCCCACATGGTTCCTGAATCAGGATGTCCATATAGAGCTTTCTTCAACCTGACTACCGGTCTCCGATAATCTTGGAGTTTGACCCATTTCGGCCAAGCCTCCGGTGGCAGTTCCACGAAGAACCGTGGACCTTTCAAATCAGCTTGAATGTATGCACGAATAGCATCAGCTAGCATCACAGAATTCTTGGGTAACAATCCATATAAATCAGCCCATCGTGCGGCTTCAAATGTCGCAGGAGAATTCCCGAGATCTTGGAAGAATGCTGCTTCGATGTTTTGATTAGTTACCTTGTTCCCCAATAGAACCGCTCTCCCCTTGAATTTCCTTCTGGGATCATCCTTAGGTAGCTGCCAATGTTTTTCGACCATAATCCCGTGAACCCTTCCAAAATGTACCTCTTCCTTGTTTAATTTCGCCTCGTTTCGAATGGAGTCATATTCGTAAATCAGTGGATTCTTTTCATTTCCGAACTCGAAAGTTCCCTGTTCGGTAAGACCATTCCATTCGTCACTCATTTTCTTCATTGCTTCGGGGTTCTCCAACATTTCCTTTCGGGATACTGGTCTAGACACAGCAGCTGGAAAAGGTAATTGATGACGTACCATTTTGTCCCTGTGTCCCTTCACATCGCTCAACGGGATACATGGCATTGATGGTGCAATTGCCGTTTCACGTTTCACCTTGGTGGATGGTGTAGCAATACTTACGTCCTCTGTGATACATACTAGTGCTTCGTAGACATATTCTTCTGATTTGTTGTTGTCAACTCCTGGCCCTTCCTGCTGGCTAACAAACTCCTCCCACTCCAACCATTCATCGGGATATGCATCAGAATCGTGAGGGGATGTATCACCGTCAGTAGAGATATCGTCATCAGAAACATAGGTACTAGGTGCAGCTTTGTCCTTACTCCCAGAAGACCTAGCTTCTGCTTCAGATTCCGCAAGAGCCTCAAACATATCTTCCATTTCTTTCATTGCCTCTTCGCGAGATTCCTTTTTCTTCTTATCTTTCTTTTCTTTCTTATCTTTCTTATCCTTCTTGCTTTCCTTCTTTGCGATCCGATCTTCTTCTTCTACTTCTTCTCTTGCTACATCTTCGGCTGCTTTGGTTGATGCATCTCTCTCCCTCAGACTCATTTTCTTCCATTCTTCAGGTGTAACAAATCTTGCTGGTCTCTTTGAGGGCATCAATTTCCTACCATCGCTACCTACTTTGTACGCTCTTCCCCTGGAGTCTAGCTTCACCTCTTCCCCGAAATCGTTGACGTAGATTATTCCATCAGACGCTACACCCTCCGAGTAGTGTAACAGCTTTGGTTCTTCTGCGTCCAACTCCTTCATTCCCTTAGGTCTATCGTCCTTTCCATCATCATTGTCATCATCTCCTTTGTCATCGCCTTCATCTTCGTCCTCATCTTTATCCCCAATCTCTGGATCATCTCTATTCTTGAGTCCTCCGATTGTCCCATTGACCTTTTCATACTCAACTTTCATGGGGAATTCTATCGGTTCAACGAGAATTGCGACTTCTGTTATGTGTGGATCGATAAGCCTAAGTGGAACTTTCTCGAGGTCGAAAGATGGTATGATCGTTGACATTACTGACATTGACCATGCTTTCATCTTTCTACTCCATTTCATTCCTGTGTCAATTTCATATCCAGCGAAGATGCCTGGAATACCCCTAGGACTAAATTTGGATGGTGCTTCGGCCTTTCTCGCCTCACTGGGTTTGAAGTTAACTTTAGCCCCGAATGGAATCATTTTTCCCTTGAACGCCTCTTTATGCATCTTTTCCCATGAACTCCCATCCTCAAGCTTTTCGATGTTCAATGCATGACTAACATATTCCACGGCAAACGGCCAAAAACATGCTGGAAGTCCTGCATGCAACAAACAAGTGGATGCAGTATCAAGGATAAACAGGTTGTTCCTTTCGGCAATGCTATTGGTTACACTTCTTCCAGGAAGAGAATGATCCAATGGTATCCCTAGCTCTTCCATAGCTGATATAAATGACGGTGCGCTGTCAGAGTATGCACAGCTCACCTTGCGTCCACCGATGAACTTCTTCACTACTGCAACTACAGATTCGTTCGACTTGTCCGGTACCGGCGATCCGAGTACCATCCCAGTATAACGATCTCTTACAATGAGTAGTTCTTTATGGTCTCTCCAACCCATGTCAGATACCTTACCCATATCAACGAAGTCAAACGTAATTAAATCACCAAACTTAGTCAACTTTCTTTTGAATGCACCTTTTCTTGTTTTAAAGTGTCGCATCTTCGCCCTTATGCAGGAATCGCAATAAGGGTTACTGTAACGATGTGTCATGAGATGATCTAATGTTTTGGCTTCCCTTTTCAATGTCCCGGGCTTGGCATATCTTGATTCTCCCCTCTCGACATCAACTTCGATGATCCCCTCTGCATCCCTGTCGTCTTCGCGATCAGGTCTTGGTGGTGGTTCTGCTTCCTCTTCTACGGGACCCTTGTCATCATCATGATGTTCATCGGGTTCGACGTCCGACGCTGGGAAGAGATCTTCACCAGAATCTTCACCCGCCATTGCTTTTGGGTTCTTGGTGTTGTCATCTGAATGGGGAATCATCTTTAACTTTTGGATTAGAGATTCCAAATGTTTGATCAATTTATTTTTCCCTAATTGTACTTCTTCACTGTTTGGTACTTTGTCGGGTATCAGATACGGAATGTCTCCATCTACTTCTAGGAATGTACATGCCCCTTCATCATTGATCATCACTGGTTGGATTTCTTCACCCTTAGGCCAAACAAAGGTATAACCTTCTTTGGTGCACCTACTTCCAACGGACAACACAGCTGGTGTTTGATCCAATACGTGTAGTTTGCATTGGCCCAAACTTTCATGTTCCATCATTGTAATCTCATTGGAATCCGTCAAACCATTTGCAGTCATGAAGGTCATTCCTTCGTTATCAAGGAAGGTTTCCAAATCCAATTCCCTGACTTTCCGCTGGGATATGAGATCATGACCACATCCAGTATCCATGATGAATCTGACAGATCTGCCAGAGGCATCTGCTGATGCGCATGGCGCTTGTTTCTTTAAGATCCTAGTCTTACTTTTCTTTACCACGCTTTCAACAATCTCATTTCCCTTCCATTTGACTTCAATATAAATATCCTTCCCCAACATTACCTTTACTTCGGGTTTTCTACCGTTAATGTCATTGTTGAGTACTCTTGCCCTGGCTCTGGCAATCAGATGATCAACCATCGCCTGATGTTTGAAAGTTTCGGATCTAAGGAACTCTTTCTTGACATATCTTGGTTCCGAATTTCTGACTCTGTTCCCTTTTGGAAGACCCCTGGTATCAATTCCCACATCGATTTGAATCCTCTCAGGTTTCCATTTGATTTTGACCATTTTGTCCTTCTTCACCAAGTTGTTTGGTTTCTTCCGTGTTGCTCTACCAGCTGCTACCGGAGATGGATCATCATTATCTGACCAATCGGATAGATAACCATTGTTATCCTCTCTCTTGACCTGTACAACTACCGCAGCACTTTTGGCCTTGGCAGCTGCGGCTTTGGCTTTCCCTTTGGGAGCTGCTGCCTTAGCCTTCGCTGATCCATTTTCAGCAGGAGCTGCTTCGCTATCATGTTTATAAGGACAATCGGTTCGATCACATTTTCCCTTCGCATACAAGAAACATGGTTTCTCGCTTTTCGGCTTTGGAGATGGTGTTCTGTCGTTCTTGGGGTTTCCTCCTTTGCCATTCGGTCCATAACTGGAACTACGATTTGCCTTTCTTTTTGAATGACTGAATGGGCAATCCTTACCTTTAGAACATCCACCTTTCTGAAAATGATAAATACATGGGATTGATTTTCGATCCTGGCTCGGTGATCTTCCTCGACTCTTGTCTTTACCTTTTCCTTTACCTTTCCCTTTTCCTTTCTCGTACTTACCTTTCCCCTTTTCTTGGTCACCATGCTTTTTATGGTCCGCTTGTGGTAGTACGGGTGCAGCTTCAGGTTTGGCTTTAGGAACTGGTTTAGGCTTATCCTCCTTCTTGGTTGTATTCTCAACAGCTAATGCTTTGGAGCCCAATAGTTGATTTACTCCCTAGGTTTTATCAACCCTGTTTCTTTCTTCACGCTCATTGGCGATGGTCCTTGCCATCATTGACATGAGATAATCATAGGATTTGTTAGCGTCACCTTCAGATAAGCTTCTATAATATCTAATGTCAAATGCCATTGATGATGAGCTCTTGATCTTGTCGAACAGAATATCCCTAAGGGCCAAGCCTTTGGGCTTGTCATCCTCTCTCATGGCTGATAAGATGTGGATCCATTGAGTCCTGAAAATATTCAACTTGCTATCTCCGGGGTAATTCAACTCATACAAGTGTTTACCAGTGAACGTGAGATCGGTATGGGAAGAACTTCTGAAGCTTTCCAGTATCATTGCGATTATCTGTCTTCCCTTGACCACCTGAGGGGGATCCCTACGGGCTAGGTCTAGGACCATCACTTTGATCTCCATACCGACTTCTTTCCCATTATCTCCGGATGAGGCAATCATTGCATTCAGGGCAATGGCAAGCTTGATATCGATCGTGGTGAACCTGACGCCACCCGAATCACTCATCTTCTCGATGTTATGATGCATCTTAAAAGATTCACCAACCCACGAAATCCAGGCTTCGATATCTGGATCCGCACATGCACTACTTA
>DF245595.1:0-16446 GCA_000507305.1 Breviolum minutum Mf 1.05b.01
AGGTGTTTCCGAATGCACTAGGTTTCGTCCTGTTCCTGAAGAAAGATGTTCCAACTTAGGCATCGTCTACGCCTCAGATTTGATGAAGCGCCAAAAGACTACCAGTGATTGGGCCAGTGAAAAAGCTGAAGGTTTATTCGTCCAATCTCTACATAATTTTTTCGGCTTTTTCGGCCAATGTGCTCAAGGCGCCCAAGGTTTTGTTACCAAGATGTCAGAATCCATGACGGCCATGCGACAAAATGCGCCGGGTCCACCCTTCAATTGTACCGAGTCAAAGTTCAAAGCAATGTCCGTGGAAGCGGACAATTTTTATTCGCAGTATCAGAATCAGACCTGGAAAAACATCATCAGTGCCTCAGCTGAATCGATAAGTGCAGCAGCAATCCTGTTGTTGCGATTCCACCGATGCTGCTATTTTGATCTTGATCATGTTTATTTCACATGTTTGTTCTCTTTCACCTTTTTGAACCAAATAATTCAAACACGTGACAATATTTGAAGCCACTGAGTCTATTACCACTGATTTCCTTTTCATACAAGTTCCTTCTCAGATACTTTCGAAACGTTTCCCAATGTTCCGCCAAGTAGAATTCCATGGATTCTCGACGGGCTATTGCAGGCCTTGGTGATATGGCATACGAATACGATGCAGTGAAGGCGCTTTCAGCCACCCGTGTTGCACCACAATCACGAGAGAGGCTTCGTACGAAGTCAGTGGTGTTGCTACCCACTCCGTCTTTGCATGGCTTGACTCTTCAACTTCGCATATGGAGCCAAGTGCTTCCAGCAATTGCTCGCTTTGATGGAGACATTGATATTGATATCAGCAACAATTTTGCACCTTTCCAGGAGCTTGCAAGAGCTTTACAGCTACCAATGCTGGCCAAACTGCAAGTTCCGCTGACTTATCTTCAACCCTTGGCCCATTGGCCCAATGACCACAACAAGGATTTCACGGATGAGATCACTGCGAATGAGTTGCTGGATCAACTTCCAATCTTGTTGCATGAGGCAATTCAATGCCCGCCCAAGGAGACTTTTCACAAAATCGGTTAATTCGCTGCATTGCATCACCAAAGTTTCTCAATGTGTATAATACCTTTTAATAGGCCACATGTAACTGTTTCTATTCAGGCTTGCAACATGTCAAGGAAAAAGACTTGGCCCGCCATTGGTCAGAGTGTTCAGTGCTAAGTGTAAAAAACCTTCACGAAAAGGATTTGCCGTGCAGACTTGTTTGGACACTTTGCGTTTTTGCGTTTGCAGCTTGGCTGGAAGGGAAATGATTCCTACGGGCAATGTTTGCTGCAGATGCTCAGAACTGTGCGTGTCCTGTTTGATCCTCTCGCAGATGTAAGTTTCATGTTTAGAATGCTTCGCAATGTTGCATTTCCATTGCAAAATCACAAATGTTCAACTTTGTGTAGATTGTTAAGTTGCTCGATTTCAGCCAATGGCCAGCATCACCGCATTGCTGCTGGAGCAATGCTTCAATGCTCGGGATGACTTTGACCTTTGGCACCTAAAGCCATATGCAGAAACAGTTTGCATCAGTACATTTTATTTTCAACTTTGCTTACCACGCATCAGTTGAAAATATTTGAAATGAATTCAAAGACCACTGAAGACTGAAGCTGGTTGTATTGATCGAAGACTTGAGCTGTCAGGACCTCACAATCGTTTTGCATGATGGTGACCTACCTTGCCATCAACACTTGATTCTCGCCAGGCAGGATCTGGATACTGCATCCCATATTGTGGAGAAGACAGCAGAGGTAAGGACAATATATTATCATTACATCATTTGATATGCGTAGCTGCGTAGATATATATATATATAATTATATAATCGATAATGTAATCGCATACAAATGTCAACGATTTCAGTAGATAGATCACACAAATAGATGAGATTTCGAGTTGTATATCTCGAATATGTACAATGAATGGATATCCAACCAAATTATGGTCACATCACCTGACAGTCATCACTCCAAAAGCTCTAGTAGATGGAAGCCTGGCAAAATGGAGACTCATTTCGGGTTGAATCATGATAGTTCGTGCAGCTTGAATAATTTGCACGCGCTGTATTTTCCTTTTTAGACATGTTTTTCTCCCGACTATGTTTATCCTTGTCGTGGACAAGGATTTTGGTGGATTGAAAGATGACAAGATGACGAATAGAGAAATCCCACATCGAGTATCACATCAAGTCCATCTCTTTGTCGATTAGTCTAGCCGTCTAGCCTTTGCCGACTCAACATGTCCAACTGTTGCAGGTGTCCAGCCGTTGATCCAACGGCGCTTCATGTACCAGAGGGTAGAGCTGCACCTTGGGAAAGCAAACAAAGCGAGAAAAACCTTTGTTTTGTTCAACGTAAAGGTCAAGGTGGAGAAAAATTCACTTGGAACACTTCATTTACAATAGGGGAGATTTACATCATGAGATTTGTTTCAGATTTGTTTCCATTTCCACTGAGGTGGTAGAGGACTTGCTCCGCTGGATTTATACTGGCAAACTGGCCTTCAAGCCACTGAACGAGGAGAATCCCGAGGCCACAACGTTGCATAGAAGGGAGAGAAAAACTGTAACGGCCAAAGAGATCATGATGGAAATGCTCTGAGTAAGTATGTTGGACAGACATGTTGAGGAAATTTCAGGATGTGCAACTTATGCGAGACAGTATGCAGGAAAAGGAATTTTCTACCAATTATCCTCCGTTTTGTTGTATACTCCGTACTTTTTAAAGTCTTGTTTGGTATCCATGGCATAATATATAAGCACCACAAACCTGGGCACGCAACAAGGCGCTTGGAGGCAGTGATCGTGTTGTGCAACTGGCTGCACTTTGGGGAATGCGTGACCTTCATGCCATGCAACTTGGTAGCTGTTGGAAAACCTCCCAGATTTTGTTCAGGGTAAAGTTTAAACGTTTGAAATACCAGATATGCTATGAGCAATCGATGATATTGCCTGTTTTTTGGGAATGGTGGAATGCGCGGTGTGGCCAACACCGTTGACTCTTAATTTAACAGCCAGTTGGCGATGGCAATGATGACATCGATGGTCTCAGGCGCCAAAGATTTCTGCGAAGTTGGCGCCGTGAACCTGCAAGAGGCTGTGTTGAGGAAGATCTATTGAAAGCCTATGATGAGGAGAAGTTGGGTTCCACTTGGTTACTTGGATGAAGGTTGTTCCAGTTTCGACCAAGTGCATTGCGCCGATCCATGGTGATGTGGTTATTTGACATGATTGATTTCTTCATCGATGGCATATAGTCGACTATATCATGACTCTGGTTTTTTTGCTGCCTTGGAGATATCAACCTGAGTCTAGATTCCTGTTCATGAGTCCATGAGGAACCTCTAGCTGACTTTCTGGTGAACTTGTGAGATTGTAAGGTAAGCTGTATTGGTCTTTGTAAGTTCTGTTAGCAAATGTGTTTGGCAGCAAAGGCCAAGGTGACAAGTGATCACCCACCAAAGGGGACAAACAAGGGGAATCGAGGGACCAACTGTCCAGCATAGCCAGTTCCGATATAGATACAATACGTCCACATGAACACTTGGGGCAACGGCCAATGTTTTTTTCTCCGTTTCGCCACACGCATGGTCCCATGTTGAGGTTCCGCTGTGGAGAGGAGGAGGAGAATCTCAACAGCACAACCGATGTTGATATGGATTTGTCATCATGGGTCATAGATGGAAATGTGGCAGCTGAGATGGTAGACAGGATGCCGAAAAAGACTCTACGCTCTTTGTAAAAGGACTGTCTGGTGCAGCACTTTGCTAGATTCCATATGTTTGAGCTATCAATCAGATTGTTTTTGGACATAAGTGTATCCAAAAATGAAAGTGTATGTATGTCAAATATGTAATTACATGTTTATCGCATTGCCGCGTTTGTATTCTAATAGTACCTAGATCAATGATCCGTTCCAAACGCATCCTTCTGTTGCTTTGACCAGTTTCAAGGCTGGTCTATGCAGGTTTTGTGCCTTTGCTGGTCAAGGCCCGTTTCATGACTTCGTAGGGGGGGAGAAAACAGAAAACCGGAAGGCATCTCGTGACGCGTCTCGGAAGGCATCCAGTTTCTTCTCGGCGATGTTCAGCAGCCGTTGGGCGGAAGGATCGGACGCGGATGCCAAGAGCATCAAGGCACCGCGACTTGCTGACTTTTTGAATCTTTTTGACTTGGGCCGAAGACTGGAAAAGTGTGCCTTCATGTGCCTTCAAAAGTTGCAAGAAGTGGCCTGAAGTGGCTTGTAATTACACGTGATATGTGGAAGCAGACTCATAGTTATTTGTTGAAGTCAGTGAGCCTTCTGATTTGGATGTTTTGTTTGTTTAACGTGACAAATTGATGAGAGACGGCTTGGTTGAGAGTTGCCACAGGTAGGTTGGGATGCCTCAACGCTCCAGCGATTGATGCGTTTTCTTCACGGTGGTCCAAGCTTCATTCGAGATCCGCAAGACTTGGATCAGGACTGGATCAATCCATTCATTGGAGATGGTTTTTGTTTCGTGTTCTTATGTGTTTGATGAGTTTGATGTGCTAGCATTGTTTCCCTAGCATTTCTTGGGGATTTTTTTCCTGTAACCGTGTCATTGTGTCATGCTTTTTTGGTACTTGCGAGTTGCACTTGACTTTGAGCGGCCTTCCGAAGACATCCGAAAACAAGTCCGGAATCTTTGCATCACCAAGGAGAAACGCCACACCGGATCCATTTTTTTTTCCCCATCAGGCACTTCATTGTGCCGATTTCTTCGGGATGAATGTGTTGGTGGCCCACAGCAACACGTGGATCGTGGAGCACTTGGATCACGATACTGCACCACGGCTTTGGAGTTACGTAGATCCTTGGACATTTTCATGAAGCAATCTTTGGGCATTTGGTTTCAATGGTAAGAAATGACAGACTACTTTGGAAAAAATACATCCTGATATTTTTTTGATTTTAAGGGAACAAGTTGACAAGGATCTGGAATTATCTTATTTTCGGTGTAGTTGTACATTATCGTGTGAACAATGGTACTCTCAAAGGTGGTGAAAGACGCAAATCTTCAGGGGACTAGATTCATAAAGATGTACGTAATGTACATGATTTCATGTACTGCATATTATGTTTGTTTGCCACCCCCGAAAGGTTTATCATTTTCATGACATGCGTGTTGTCATCACAAAAGTGGTTGNGGTTGTTGTTGTTGTTGTTGTTGTTGTTGTTGTTGTTGTTGTTGTTGTTGTTGTTGTTGTTGTTGTGGTTGTTGTGGTTGTTGTGGTTGTTGTGGTTGTTGTGGTTGTTGTGGTTGTTGTGGTGGTGGTGGTGGTGGTGGTGGTGGTGGTGGTGGTGGTGGTATGGATTTGGGGAACTTTTTTCTGAAGCATTTACACACCACGTCAGATAAAGCATGGCCATTTGAATGAAAACGACGTGTTTTTTCAATCTAACCTATTCTCAAACAAGAGCAAGTTTACCCGCTCACAGCAAGGTCTTTTTTAATCTAAAGTGCATCTCTCCTTTCCAGGAGTTCTTGCTCCTGCAAGCAGCGCCTCTTCCTTAAAAAAGATACGCTTCGTTGAAGAAAGCCTACGAAAGTGTTTCTATATAAAGCAAAAAATCGAGAAAACCAAAAGAATGGGTACAGAAACGCAGATAATATCGACCAACACTCAAGGAAAATACCACTTCGCAACTCAAGGAATCATTTTTCATCAAAAAACAGAAGCAATTTCAAGAAAACTAAGGTTTCTGATCAGAAACCACAAACCTCTTGAAACAAATTGTATCGAACTTTAGAAGAAAACAGAGGAGCAACGAAAAAACAAGTTTCGAGAGGTCGTGGATTAAGAGTTCTTTTGGCAGACCTGAAAATTGTATGAGTCTTCTCGCAAATACCGTTCATTGTTTTTTGTTTCCTCTCAACATGTTTGGTTTTCGTTTTGGTTTTCTGATGGGGAATCTTGGTTTTCCTGGAGTTGTGTATTTTTTGATGAGGAATATGTGTGTTTTCCTTGGTTTTATACTTTTTGGTGTGAAACACTGGCTGGTGTTCCTTGAGTTGTTTTGCTTTGAGATGAACAGTATCGGTTTTAGATGAACAACTTGGTTTTTCCTTGCAGGTGCCCATTTTGATGTGCTGGCTTTATGGCAACCATGTTGTGGTAGGGTTTTCTAATTCTATCTAAATTGTTTGTTGATGTTTGTAAAAATGATATTTCTATATTTTATATGCCATATCCACATGTTTCATGTATACATACGGACCTGCGTAGGTGCATACATGCATACATGCGTGCATACATGCAGACTTGCATGCATGCATAGTACCCAAAACCAGAAGACAGCAGACATTTTTTGGTGGACTAGTTGCAGATTTTTTGACATATATAGTATGTGAAAAATATAATATATATATATATATATTTAACACTATGGATACATGATTGCACATGTAAATGCAGGTGCGTACACTTGCATTTTAATCAACATAGTCCTATGTTGACATAGATTTGACCTCAGGAAAGCCAACCACGACTTCAACATGGGCTTCAGGACTGCCGATATTTCTACATGCTATTCCCCGAGAACATGGCCAGAGATTGACATGACAATGGTCTAAGTAGATACCACCATTTCCGCATAGCCTTGTATGGGATGTGCTCACTTACAGTGTTTTTGTCATGTTTTTTAATTGCGCTTGTTGGTCACGGACCCACGGATATGAATCCTCGGCTCAAGCTTATGTGATTCTCGGAGTCCAGTTGTCCAGGAGCCCATGTTTGAGGACATGTTGGATGCTGACAGCGAATGATCCTCGGTTTTAATGTCCAGCGTGCTGACAGTCATAGAGTCATTTTTGAAGCATTTATCCACGGAGACGCCTCAACAGTGAACGTGAACTAGCACCCTGAAAAGGTGTTCAGATGTTTTCTGCATTCATTTCGGTCCATTGCTGACGTCATCGGGTAGAATTGGCATTGGACCATGAACAAGTCAAGCGGTTATCCTTTCACGAATTCTACACACCAAGCAGGTCTGGACTTTCATCTTCGTGAATTTCCAATCATGCTGGAAGGGATCCTTGATGGAGAACCTTGGGTTCCACTCTATGATTTGACGACTTCCCTCATGTACCTCATCTTCAAAAAGAGCGGAAGAGATGGTTAAGGAAATGCCTGGTCTGCCTGGTTTCAGATGTGTCAGGATGAAATTCGTATGTTTTGCAAATTGTAATTTGTGTATTTGCGGTGCAAGGCTAATACTGATGTGAATCAACTCCGATGCAAGTTAAGATGAGCTGAGTCGCTGAGGTATAGACTTGTTGCCTCTGGGAGCCTAGAAGTCTTCTTGGCGAAAAAAGTGTTAAACAAATGATGTTTTCATGTGTTTGGAGGTATGTTTTCATATGTTTTCATCGTGTGACCCACCAATCGGTCGAGTTGGTGAGTCTTGAGGGAGAATTGCAGGCTGGTTCAACGTCAGACAGGCTCGCAGAATTCTTGAAACTTACCTGAGTGATATCCAATATATACTTGCTGTATGATGTATTTCTTGAACTGATGATGCCAACTGATGCCAAGTCGTACGGCAACATCGCGGAGAATCACTTCAAGTGAGTGCAAACCCAAGGTAAACACACCGCTCTTGAAGTCTGTTGTTGCCAACTTCGTTCAGATGAAGCTGCCACAAGCAGAACAGAAGGCCGAAGGGTCAACCCCTCAAATGCGTGATGAATGCCACAATGGAAGTCAAACCTTCACATACCAGATGTCGTCGGCATTTGACATCTTATTGGGCTCCTGTATGCTTCAAATCCCATCCATTTGCAGCCTTGCAGGTCATCACTGCCACGAGACAGGTCGCGGTAGGTGCAGAAGGAAAAACCGTCACATTGATAGACAGGGAGAACTGCGCGCGAGGCGCGCGGCTGCACATGAGATCGACTGAGTTTCATCGGTTTCATGTGTCCTTGTCACTAGATTCACTAGATGCAGGAATATCATACTGGTAAAATCATTGGTCTAGGAGAGTAACAATTTGGGCTTCGCTGTGCCGGTGTGGAAATCGGATGGTTCAAGATTGCATTCGTGTGGATGTTCATTTAGAGTCTTCCATTTCCACAACCTACCCGTTCCCACAATTTTCACGGGGCTTCGGATTTGCCAAAATGATGTTCTGGAGGTGGAAGCTCCCGAAGAGTCGTCAGGGACATCGCTTCAAAAAGCAAGACGCAGGGAGCGGTGAGCAGCTGAGCATTTTTGAATGACCAACTTTATGTATTCGAGGGAACTCCTATGAAGCTGCGTAGGCTGTTGACCTGATATTTTGCAGGCCTACTCGTCGGAGCAATGTAAGTTTTTGTTGCATAGGCAGAATCATGTAGGCAATGGACCCAGTGTGTCGGGACTGGTACATCCAAAAAAACACCGCTCAGGTCGGAGAGTATGGCGTGAAGCAGGCGCCATTCGACGTGAACATGCCCACAGACAGGAAGGTGCCGACAAGTGCACAGTTATTTGATTATGGTAACGTGTGAACATCCGGGTTCGTGGTTTCCATCTTGTTTTTTGGAGAGGCGATGATGCAGAAATTGCTGCCACCCGAAGTGCTCTTCAACAGGCAGGATATCATTTCTGTACAGTTGCCGTCTCGTCTCTGTGAGACGGCAAGGAGCCAAGCCCACTAGAGAGAGAGAAAGTTGCTTGATAGGCGCCATGAAACAACTGATTGACAACCCACCCCGGATGCAACAATTTTGACATTTCTCACGAAACATGTGAACGAATGTTCGAAATGAAGATAGTGAAGATTCCAAGATGAAGTTGATCAAAGGTTCCCCAAAAATCACCTGCCACCAAAACTCCGGCTTGTAGCTTGGAGCGACCAGGGAGCTCCGAGATCAAGTTCTTGGTCGCTGCCATCGTGGTGTACGAGATTTCGTGTGAAGGCGAGGAAAGTCGCAGAAGATCTCGGAAGTGTATCTCAGTTGAAATAGGCGTCAAAGAGGCTAATTCGTCTGAAACTAGCTCAAATATCTGCAATCTAAATCTGAACGACTGCTTCTGTATCAAATGTAGCATTTCCACCGCCTTTACAGGCTTTCCGTTTTCAGTTTGGAGGTTTGTTGTTGGTTCCGATCTTTGCAGAGTGCTGTATTATGCTTGTGGGGTAAGTGCCAAGGACGTCACTAGGAATCCGAGCTATCCCTCTCAGACCACCCCACTACACCCTATTTTTGGTGGGCGTAGCTTTGAGGGGGGGCGCCTAGGATTTTGATGAAAGGCTTTGGTTCACAGAACTTGTGTCCTTGTTCCCAAAAGGCTTTGTTCACGCACGAAGTCATTCTCTTTCGCATTGCTGTTTGGCATTTGCTCTGGTATCGTTTTCCTTAAAGACCCCCATGTTCAAGGGTCAATTTTTGCCCAATCACTGGCTGCCAATCTCTTCTAGCGATATTCAGAAAAATCATATCACCTTGCACAAAAAACAGATGATCAGATGCTCTCTCCGACTGTTCCAGCAGCAAGTGCATGTGATGCTCATGCAAGCACAACCCACCGTAGGTGAGCCATGCTGCTGGACAGCAACAGCCTCGGTGTGGAAGGGATATGACAGGTTCAGTATTGAATTGTGCGAAGTGGACACCGATTGATCACCGTGATCAGTTTGGAGTTTCTGTTTCAGAACAGAAAGTCTTGTTCCATATGACGTGGGATTAATTTCGAACTGCCTTGACCAAAAATGAGTTCCAGATGTGTCGAAATTTTGGGAATATCTCAATGCCATTCTTGTTCGTTGACTTCGTGTTGTAGTACTCGATGCGGTCGCAGAGCTATTGGATCAGCCACGCCGTGAAAACAGGTTTTTTCTTTTGGCGTTTGGATGAGGTTTGTTTCAGCACATGATTCTCCAAAACACGTAGATTCAATACAGAAACTATATTTCAGAAAGTAAACTATGTGAAGCGATTGGCACAATTTTCCAAATTGACACACAAAACCTTGACCCACAGATGCCATACACAAATATGATACCGAGACCAATTTGGAGAAAACAGTTGGCAATTTTAACAAGATTCTTTGCACGCCCTGCCCTGGGTCCTTCCCGGTGTTGCACGAGTTGTTTGCCCAAGATGATCATTCCATATTTTCTTTCCTCCCTTTGCCTGGCAGCTGCAGCGCGCCATCAAGGCAGGCTGTCGGCCTTGGTGGAGGATTTACCACCGCGCTACAGCCGCTACAGTCGCTACGGTCGCCTCAAAGAGTTGGAGAGACTCGAGGGGTTTTCCCAAGAGCTCCCCCCAAAAAACCTCACAGGTGAGCGGCTCGAGCTGTTTGAAAAGTTGCAAGCCGCTCGGTCGCTCGCATGGCCAGTGTTGTTGCGGCAAGACTTCACGGAGGGTTTGAAGATGTTCCGCAAATTGGCAAAGGAAGAGATGATTCAAGTCAGGGCGGCAGCAGCTGAGTCCCCCGCGTGGCCTATCCTGCTGGAACAAAGTTTCACGGAGGGACTCAGGCTGTTCCGCACACTGGCGGAAGAGCCAGAATGGCGTGTTAGAGCAGAAGTAGCTCAGTTTGGTCCATGGGAGACCTTGCTGAAACAAAACTTCGGAGGGGGACTCCACATGTTCCGCAATTTGACGAAGGACCCAAATGAGCAAGTCAGACGAGGAGCAGCTCAATCGCTTGCATGGCCGACCGTTCTGGACCAAAAGCTAGAAGAGGGATCTAAGATGTTCCGCGATTTGTTGGAAGACAATCAATCCTGGCTGGTCAGAGCAGGAGCAGCTCAGTCAGAACCTGCATGGCCAGCCTTACTGAAAGGAAATCTAGAGGAGGGATTCAACATGTTCCGCGAGGTGTTGCAAGACGGGTATTGGCAGGTTAGAAGAGGGGCAGCTTTGTCGTCTGCATGGCCAACCTTCCTGGAACAAAATCTGGAGGAGGGTCTCAACATGTTCCGCACCCTGGCGGACACGGCATCCCTCGCTTGGAGACGAAACGTTTCGTACGCATGGGTTCATAGGGCAAGAGAGGCCGCAGAAGATTCGCCTGCATGGCATGCGTTGCGGGAACCTGGTGTCGCTGAGAAGCTGAAGGGCCTTGGTGTCCAGCAGCTGGTAGGCATTGCAAAAGACCTACAAGTTATCGCAGATAATGGGTACAAGATCGTGAACAGCCTGCCGCTGACAATTTCCTTAGTGAACACCACGCGGCATGTGACGAATGAGAGCCTCCTGGCCGACCTGGCAGACTGTCCAATCACACATGCACATCGACGCGCCTTGGCTGCGTTCGGGCAGTTTGATTTCGCTTTAAACTTTAAACCATCCCAAGCGTTGATCCAGGCCTGGCTGAGTTGGCGTCAGAATCAGCACGTGAAGCCGTCAAAGCATTGGAGGACCATGGATTCCAAGCTCATCCCCCAGCCGCAACCACTCATTTGAATTAGGATGAAACATGCCCGATACGATATGATGATATATGATGTTTTTTGCCAAACCAAGACCGCGGCGGACCCCTGCAAACACCCTGCAAAGGTGCCATGACAGAGTCCATCAGACCAGAGCATGCGCAACAAGGCAACATAACATACTTGTACCAGAACCGTTTTATTAGGAAGGGGAGGGGCACAAAACCTTTGGTACAGTGAGTGAAACACTTATGAAAACAAAGCGAGAGGTGGAAAACACTTGTTGGAGTGCGCGCAAACAGGGGGTCGGAAGGACAAAAGCGCGGCCACCAGCAGCGGCAGCAGCAGGAGCACCAACAGCCATCGAAACAAAACTCCACCACCAAACCATCAACAGCAGAGCAAAACGCATGCAACGTACAATGCAGTGCATGGATCAACCTCGGGATGCAAAACAAAACAACACTAATGACTAGGTCAATCCAGCGCAGCAGCAAAACACATGAAAAGGAACTTACTTTCCGCGCTTCAGATACCCATTTCGTAAATGGAACTTCCAAGCTCACTAAGTCTTATGCCTTTTCGTGTTTTGCCTTTTCTTTTCTTCACTTTTCTGACCTTTCCTGTTCGTATGAAGTCCTTCTTTACTTTCGTGATGTTTACGTTAAGACTTTTCTTTCCTTTCCTTTTCTTGTTGCTTTTGTGCTGATGTCAAACTACGTTCACCGGAAGTTTCTCAACTAAGTTTCTTTTGGACATCCAGGCAGGGGTTGTTAAGTGTTTGATGCAGGCTTTCCGTGAAAGAGTTGGAGGCTAAGCTCAAAAGGGCCACACTAGGGATGCACTGAGAGTGGCCAGAAGTAGATGACCTAGCACCTAAGGATACCAGGATTGTACCGTTTTAATTATATATCTTGTGAACATAGCTCTTGACGCTCCGAAACGTTGTCCCACTTCCTAAGTTTCCATGAGTTGTGTCGTGTGGATGCTCCCCTGTGGGATGTGAACTGGTCCATGGCGGTCCATGGTCAACCGACGCTTTGGAAGGAATCAGACCGCCAGAAAAAGGAAGCAGAGGTGAGGACGAAGCAGGTTGTGCTGCTGCTTCTTCTCGTGACTTTGTTGTCCAGATTATTTGAACTGACAGTACTTGACTGATTTGTTTGAATCACACTTGCCCATTCTCTACATTTAGATGCTACATTTGGCAAGTCTGTTTGTTTAGATCTGTCGAAACGCTTTGGATATCCAGACTTAGTGGCTCAGGTATTGGTTTTGGGTACGGTCGCTTGCGGCGTCTTCCTGCTATGGTGGTTCTGGCCGGCGGTAAGCAAATGGAGAGAGGAGAAACTTGGCTGCAGTATTTGCAGGGAGATTTGCCAAAAACCTCTTGCAGTTCAGCCCTACAAATGTGGTCCTTGTAATAGAGATCAGTTACGAAGGACGGATTGGTTCCAGCTTTGTTTTGGCAATGGATCTACGGACGTGTAGGGCTTAGCAGGCCTTTTGGGCTCCGAGCCCATGGCCGTAAAGAACATCATAGCAGCTCCTCATATATCCCTACCAAACCTGCTGTTTTCAGCTGTTTTCTTTTATTCCTGTGGATTCTTCTGTCATTTGCATGTTTCAAGAGAGCCCAAACTGTCAAAATGCCGGGCACCGGTCGTTCAAGGAAGCAATTGGCCGAGGAGGCGAAGAAATCCATCAAAGAGGCAGAATCCTGGACGCTGATGAGCATGGCATGACTCCATGACACAAAATTTTACATACTGTAGATTGTTAATAAGGTATTGCAATATATTGCAATTTAATTAGCGTTAATTAGCGGATGTTTTATCAGGATGTCAACCTTTGAGTTGAAAAGATGAAAAGATTCTATTTGAGTGTCGTTATTTGGCAGTTGAGAGTTGGGATGTATGCGGATGCCGGTGGGATACCTTGAAGCCAATGAAACGACCAGGATTTGACCGCCTGGACATACATGGGCACGATATGATGCCATTTATTGAATGATTGATTCTTGCAGCATCCTGGTGCCCTTTCCTGAAGTTGCTAGAAGACGGTCTTTTCCAGTTTAATCATTTTCACTCGCATCGTCCAAGCAGATTCTGCCCAGGAAGTTTATACCATGGTCTTGTCCGTCACCCCAGAGCCACCAGCACACTTGCCGATTTTCGAGAAATACCACCGTGTCTATGCAAACCCGTATGTTTTGCACAAGTATGGCTACCTGCAGAAGGCTCTCTGGTTGCAGTCATGGTTAGCTCTGTATTTTTTCGATCGGCCTGAGGAAGACAGGTCTCAGGCAACGAATGGGAACCTTTGAAAACCCCGGCCCCGCAGACTCGGAGTGCAGGATGAATTTACATTGTAAATTGAGATGTTCACAGAAACGAACTGCAATACACTCCTGGACTACTTGATCCATGGGTCAGATTTTGTGCTGGGATCCTTCCCAACACATGACCTTGTGGATGTCAATTTTGGCTTCTGTTTATTGATGTCGGTTTGTCGGCTTAAGTTTCCACTGCAGGTTCTCCAGCAAGCTTTCCACATCAGCGACATGGCCTTGAAAGAAGGATTAAAGAAGTGGGACTTTGCATCCATGAAGAGCTCATCAGAGGCTTGGAGTTCTGGATCAAAAACTAGACTTGGATGTTCCAAGTTAGAAAATGATGAAACAGTTTTTTTCATATAGCAAATCTCAAGAGTGTTTGATGTTGTTTCATGGTGAGTGGTGATATTTTGGGGGAATATTTGGGGGTCAGGGCATAGACGTCAGATATCTCCGGACATTCCTATGCCGAATGTCTCGTCCCGACACCGCAATGCTTGGTCCAGGGCCCTCAACAAAAAATGGCCTCCACGAACTACGGGCACCTTGGCGTATAGCCTTCTAGCCTCACGGATGTTGCTGAAGCGAGCTGTTCGCTGAACATGTTGAAACATGTTGAAACATATCGAATTGCTGGGACTTTAAAAACTTATGAAATGACGATCCGCAAAAGAGCAGCCACTGATGCCGGTTCCAGTTAACTGGGTTCCAGTTCTTGGATAAAACGCAGAATTGGGACTTGGAGACTCAAGTTTTTGCAACTTCCTAACATCGAAATATCAAAATTATGTTCTTTACCCGGAATTTTCACAAAAAAAAAAAAGGACCGTTTCTCAAGATGTGCAGCTCACCAGCCGAGAGTCCAGGATGGCTCGACGATTTATTGACGAGAACCAGGCTGCTGACCTGAAGGTTCTGATGGAACTATGTTACTTCGCTTAAACGTTGGAATGGTTTTTCTGATTGATACAGTAATTTGGTTGCATTTGCTGCTTAGAATCGTCTAGAAGGGTCATCAGTACTCATTTGGGAGTGGGAGGAACCTCGGACCTCAACCCAATCAGCATTGATCCATTGAACTGAACGTTCAGGTTGATGATGGTTTGAGAGTTCATGCTGGTTCACGTGCTTCTTTCAAGGTAAACACCTCACAGATGAGTAGACATGATATAGAAACCAATCAAAGTAGACAAGTACGATTTAATCATATCTTAACTACAAATATCCAGGTTGCTCCACTGCTCGAAGTCACGACAATTTCACTGAGGCGATGAAGTTCAGGGTGGTTGCGACGAGCGCCTTGGATGGTTGCCAACGAAAAGTCGGCACAAGCAGACATATTCACTTGAAATGTCTGAGAATGCATTGAAATGAATTGACATGTAATGAATTTTCTTCAAAAGCATTTGGATCTCCTGAGATCTTCTGAAATGAATTGAAAACATTGAAATGTTTCGAAATGTGTTGAAGTGTGTTGAAAGTTCTTGAAATCTGTTGAAAGGTTTTAAATTCTTTTGAATGATGTGAATGCTGTGTTGGTGTGCATTGAAACCTGTTGAATCGTATTTAAGTGTATCGAAATCTGCTGATGTGTCGAAATGTATTGAAATCATTTGAAATCTCTTGACATGTTTTGTAAATGTATTGTAGGAAACGGGGTAGTTTTAAAGTGGACAAGTCTTGCCCTTTGTGGCCTAGACTTTGAGGTATGCCAGCAAGATCGAAGCAGCCCAGGAGACGGCCGTTCAGAAATGCGTGGCGATGTATCAACAAGCCTTCCTGGCGAAGAGGGTCGATGCCTTAATTCAGATGGGGACAAACGAGTGAAATAGCGGCCAATGGTGGGTTTAAATCCTGGATGTGGACATCACGGAAATACTAACTTTCGGGGTTTCCTTTTTCCTATATCCTTCTATATCTAAAATATATCACTTCCAATCCGTTACAATTTTCGATTCATGATATCAAGCTGTTTTTTTCTGGCCGGCGTGTTTGAGGCGTACTTTGATCCCCTGCTCACCCAAATTGGGAAAGATTCCCATGCAGAAGCACATCTCTGTGGAGAGACCCTTGGTGCAATTTTTCCGAGCATTCCAAGCATACGAAAGTTTTCGTCAGATCGCATCTTGAGGCCAATGGCATGGTAGGTGAGAGGAGGAAAAAAAGCGAAACCGTTGTTGCCATGATTTTTTATGTGCATTCAGGAAAGGGATGCTCCGGCTGGCAGAGAAGATCCTCGTCCGGTTGATGCAAAGCAAATAGAAGTGCAAATGTTTCTATTATGATTATGGAATTTCTTTTTGAGTTCTGATGGCGACCGTGACGACTTATGACGTCCCTGAGTGTCTCCGACAGGAACGCTTTGCGCCCGACGAGTGGCCTGATTTGGGATTGTGTGAGAGCTATGTTGGTTGGTCACAGCACAAGCGAACTGATCCAGGCTGGCCGCAACAAGTTTCCAAAGTCGACTTCTTTGTGCCATTTGAAACCAGGTAGCCACATGAAACGTTGGAAAAATGCGTTGAGGTGCTATAGTCCCCAACAGCACGAGCAATGTGTTAGTGAAAATCACATGCATCCTGTTGGCATGAGCTGTCTGCATTGGTTCTTTGATCATGTCTCACGACCTGTTGGCATGGCTCAATCTCGTAGGGCCCTGAGTCAAACTCTTTTCTTGTGGGCATGCAAGCCCTC
>DF245596.1:0-16433 GCA_000507305.1 Breviolum minutum Mf 1.05b.01
GAAAGAAGTATAGTGAAGCCATTGCGAAAACCGCAGCCAGAAAAATGCCGAAACGTCGCTTTTGGAACCCACTAAAAAGAAAGAAGTATAGTGCCCAAACCATGCGAAACCGCAGCCAGAAAACTGCTTGGGGAGCGCATGCGAAAAAGCGAAGCCCCAGCAGGTTTTAAAAATAAGCCTCTTCTAAGCGCGCTCCCCCTTAGCGAGGGGTCGGCGGATTTTTTCTTTTGGGGGGAAGCATATTGACAATACACTTGCCTCAAAGGCGTCATCAAACCATGTTCTATTTACCAAACAGAAAGGGGTGCGTCAGATACATTCAAGTTGTCAAAAAAAACAAATGGTATTGCGATGCATTACTGTATCAACATGTATTACCATCAGTTCCATGATATGAATATTGAAATGTCTACATCTCAGTTCGAATACACAAACAAAATTCACCAGATATGTCGAAGGGAAAGCTGAGATCAATGGGTTTTCTCCGAGCTTTAGCAGTTTTCGCAGTTTCCATCGTTCAGGGGAAGCACAGTAGACTCAGGATGTTCGAGGTTTCCAGACCAGCGCAGTTTTTAGCAAAGACTCATTAAGGGGTTTCATCAGAGAGTGGGTTCAACAAAAAAAGGGCACAGAATGATGTAGAATCTGCGAATACCAAAAGTTGCATTAAGTTTCAATAAGCTCCCTTTTGGTTAGCTCCTTGTTTTGTTTTCCACAGCCCACCCCCCAATAGGCGGGCAAAAAATGACCAGCACACTTTTGGACCTTGCAGGCGATGCGTCGTATGGTACTAAGCCAAGGGCATGAGATCCCAGAATGGATGAGTTTGCAGGCGAGTTTTGCAGATTTTGCAGTTCCCCAAGATGTTTGCCAAGTGGAGACATGACTTCGCAGAAGATAGAAGCGCAAATTCCTATTGGGCCCTATGGTGTGGTGGAGCATCCATTTTGAAGTACTTCAAGGTTTGACTTGAGTTCTTTTAGATTCAAAGGTTACATCAAGGGGTTCACGCTGCAAAATCACCTGACATTTTGGTGCTTTGTCGGTAGATGCTTCTGGGTCACCTGGGTCAAGAATTGTACTATTCCGTGTGCTTCACCTGATCTCTAGAAGGAACCGAGACAATATCATTACTGAATAAGTGTCAGTGTGTACAAATCAAATTAATTTACATTAATAGAGAAACTGTACAATAAACATGGGTCATCCAAGGTTGAATATTGAGTCGACCTGGGGACGATCCAAAACTTCTCGAAAAACAAGCACTGTGCGTTGCAGGGACTACAGCTCGCCTGGTGTCCAAGGCAACGGCACAACAAAGCATCTTCGATCTAAATGGAATGGAGTGGGAATGTTGTTGAATTGATTGTTGCTGATTTGTGTCATGGGTTTTTGATGATTTTTGAATATTGTAAATGTTATACATTTGCAAGGATTATTTGCGGAGTTTGTTTGTATAGATTATGTATTGATATGAAGCACTTTTCCCTTTTCGTGATGTATGGCATGATGGTTTCAGGTCATATTGATGAAGCCATCACGAGCTGATGATATCAACAAAACGTCTTACGAGCAGAATTTGACAACAACGATGTCCCATGTCCGTTGTTTTTTCTGACAAAGCCAGGAATTACAAGATCCCTTTTAACAAGCGTCGGCGAGGCATTCCTAAGGACGCCCCACTGACACTTGTGTACGGTGGGAATACTGTGAAGATTCTGGGGTACGTTTTTCCCCGGCAAACATTGAGAATCACTATCCTGGTTATGAACCACCCACTTCCAAAGTGAGATGACCTAGAAGTATAGGGAGACCCCTAACTCCCCTACAGGCGAGGAACCACTACAAACCACTCAAGAACTAGGATGTCCTGGTATGCTCGGTAGTTGTACTTCTTCTTGGAGGACAGGACTCTTAGACACACTTGCGCACTTGTTTGGGGACAGTCAAGCTTGATTTTGGGGTTCCACACGTTCTAGGAAATACTGTTTTGGTCCAGTTGACAATGTGCAAACCATTGCAGATACACAACTGTTGAAACTATATATGACCCCTCGGGAAGGGAGCAGAAGCCACTAGGATGCCACTACCGCAGCTCAGCAATTTCGGCTGCGGTAAAAGCGCCTAGCTTTGAAGGGTCCAGTGAACCATGTCCATCGAGTGCTACGACACATACTTCAAGGACGCCATGGGATGGTCATTCTATCTGATTCGAGAGCCTAGGGTGTAAGAGTGTAAGGATCTACAACTGGCGGTATGACAACCACATATTACTAGTAAGAAAAGGGACTTTTAACGATAGAATGTTTAGGTTCATCATGATTGGTGCTTGGTAATTCTTTGCAGAGTGGTGAAGGTCTTGTTTTCTATGTCAACAGGGTCAGGAAGCAGCGGCTGTCAAATGCTGTAGAATCCTGGAAACAGTGGATGTTGTGTTGTCCAGGTCTGGTTGGTTCTAAACGTGCAGCGTTGTGATCGCCGAGAAACTGCAAGGATGATTCAACCTGGGATTCTTATACTGTAGTTCCAGCGATGTTTCCTTTATTTTCAAACTGAAGAGTGCGTCCATGGCATTGGTATGCCCTGGTGATGGTTGGTGATGGTCCTATGTCGTACCATGTATCATGGTTGCCCTTTGAAAGCTGTATCCGGCTATAGATCTCCGACTCGGCTACAGGAGGGTCGCAAGATTGTGACCGTGAAGGATGTGGAGCCAGAGAAGTTCATCGTTGCTTTCTCCCAACACCTCAAGCGTCAAGGCTTGGATTTGCCTGGGTTGATGAGTGAGGGCAATAATCTGTTTTTAATTCAGGAATCCGGCTGAAATTCAAAAAGGGGTTTCTATTTCCAAGAACAAGCACTTCCAAAAACCAATCCTCATATAAATGTACTACAGTCATATCCATTTCATTACAAAAAACACATAACGCAATTTGATCCATTTCGCTCTCATGTTTTTTTTGCATTTTTGGTGGGTCACCTTCTCAACCAGGTCGCTTTGAGTTGCCCAAGTGGGCTGATGTAGTCAAGACCAGCAAGGCCAAGGAATTGCCACCAAGCGCCACTTGGGCAGAAATGGTGGTTGGTTTAATGGCTTGCCTAGGACAGCCTAGTACGCTTGGCTGAAAGAGCAGATTTGAGATATTTTTTAATGCAACTTCATTGAATTGGTCCGATGATTCCCTGTAAATATTCTGTCAATGATTATCAAATCTATTACTTCATGATCAATGCAGTGTATTTTGGTCTGATTTTAGTCTATGGACCCAGAGCCACAATTATCAAAATTTGCAGGTGATTGAGAAATGAAGTAGAAAGTCAATGGTCAGGGTCATTGTTTTCAAGTTTCAGACGATCCTTGATGAGCTTCACATGAGCTTCACAGAAACCCACTCTGAACACTGGCAGTGCACATCACGGGGGGCTCCTTGAATGGGGGATGGCTAGTGCAGTTTGGGCATCGTTGGGCCCTTATATGGAGAAATTAGAGGATTTTCTTACAATGAATGACAGACTACAAATTCTTATTCGTTGTATATGTAGGTAGTGACTAGTATTGGTCAAGCTTATTCGAAGTTCATTCATGTTGGGGGAACCAGGCGGTCCCATTCCCCGCGCGGAATTGCTCCAAGCCATATTGATATAACATGAAGGTGTCACCATCCCAAGTCTTACAGGCACTTCCAGAATGACTTGTGATTGCTATGCTCATCAATTGTCATTCATGTTTTTGGTGTTTCATCTTATGGGTTCCCGGAAGAGTTTGAGCAAATCATACAGAAGCTGCACATTTAGTGTTGCTACAACAAACACCCACCATCAATCATGTATATCCAAGGATCCTGACTGGCTGTACGTACGCACTGCTTCTATGGTGCGAAAGATCTACATCCGCAAGGGGATGGGTGTTGGTTGCTTGACTTGAAGAAGATACGACTTGATAAAGATGTTGGATGAGCACCTTTGATGGGAATGGGTGATCACTCTAAATTGGAAAAATTCTTTGGGAAAATTAATTAGATCTAGTCTAACTTAGGGAATTTTTGCAGGATGTTTTTGCAGCTGGGTATTGGCTTTGGTATGCTTTGATCTTTGGCACTTTATTGGGGTGCTGCTTACCTTTGATGATTTTGGGCCATGAATCATTGGCCATGATCGGATGGAGAAGGCCGGGCATCTAGGAACGTAAATTTCAGCAGCTCCCAAATGATTGGGTCCTACAGCAACTACCAATAGTACATTATAGATAAATATGGTCACAACCTGTTTGATCTTGTAACTAGGACAATTTGACCAAATTACTGTAAGAGTTGGGTATTTATGTTTGTCCCATCCGTCACAATGTGCACAACGTGCCAATTTCTGGGACATTTATTATTTTCTTGACAGGGAAGAGTCGGGCCTGCAACGATACATGGCAACATGCCGTGCACACCACCTATTCCACAGATGAAGCAAGTACGTACTCGTGTATGGCTTTTGCAGGTGCAAAAGTGATGTCAATTTCCAATTTGCGTTCTTGATCGTTTTTGTATCCTGAGTGAAGAACTACATCTACAAAAGCAGGAGAGCTAGCAACCTGAACTTTTCTTGACTTCGATGGCTCTTTTGCTTTGACTTCCACTGTTTGATAAGGTGCATTCCGCAAGGTCTATGGCTGCCAAAAGCGAAGAGGTACTTGCACCAATGTCTTCGTCCCGCTGCCCAAGTGGGCACTTGAAAGACTTGGGACTCCTGGAAGTTGGGACCAAAGAGACTAAAAAGTGAGCATCACTAGTTCTGCAAGTTTGAAGGACAAAGGACATTGAACTTTATATCATATACGGTATGAATGTACGTATGTTTACACGTTTGCTTGTTTGGCTTCTTCCAGAATGGGTACATTTTTTAAAGATGATGTATGCATGGTTAGTTCGTCAAAATGCCTTGATCCAAAACTTGAGTGGTAAACATCCCACGGAAGATGTGTGGAATTTTAACACTGATGAATCCAGGTCAATGGTTTAAAATAAACTTAGGGAATTCCAGGTCTCGCACCATCCATTGATGTTCAAGATAGTCAGAGCTGTAGCATTGGCATCACTTGCAAGAAACAAAGGCAAAAAAGATTTGGAGGTTCTCCAGGATCATAGTTTTACTTGGAACAGTTGGGCTGTGTGCCATGCCTCATTTCGAATGGATTGTCCACCCCCCCCGTTGCCTCCCCAGTCATCACTGAGACCAAATCCTCTGGCAAGATTGCTCGATACATCTTGCAGCAGCTTGAGGAGATATCATCTGAGACGTGGAATCAGAAGTGGAATTATACAAAACCATAATCATAGTATGTCATGCACAAAGAACTTTCTAGGATGGATGAAATTTGATGATTTCAGTACCAAGATCACATGATCAGACAAGATGCGAACGCAAGGCTGGAGTGGAAGGAATCTTGGTTGTGGATTCCCCCTGTTGTCTTTAATGCATTCATACGTCCCAGTTTTATACAGGGGGCATGCGCTCACAATATTCCACGGCTTTCTCGGGACAAAGTAGCATGTATGACTGTATCACTTCAAAGCATCATCAACATATCATTACATCAAGAAACCCATTTACAATATCGGATATCATGGTTGTGAATTGAGACAGGTACAGATCTCCCATGAAATATGATCCGTCCTCCGATTCATGGCAGGGATGTTGAGTGAAGGATCATAATCCCAACCAACCCCACGGCCCCAGTGGTCCAGCGACTCAATGGCTTTCCAGGAGATGGGCTTGGTGGAACAGGACGAGGATGGCGGCCGCATGATCACCAAGGACATCCCTGGAGGTTGACAAAAGATATTCAGATATATGATAGTGATCCCTGTGACTGATCAGAAGCAAAGGAAGACTCGAAGATTTTTCGGTTTTTGTAGAGTAGTTGAGTTTATTTGGTGTAGGGGATTTCAGCATTTTCGGAAGGTGAACACATCGAATTTAATAGAGGTCAGTCCGGATCGAATGGAGTATGAATCAGTGCAGGGTATCTCAGGATAGATGTTGGAACCACTTGTGAGTAAGACTAAGTTGAGTTGTCTAATTCTATTGCTTTCTGAAATAGTATCCGAATCAACTATTTGGATGTGGCGATGCTCGTATACATATATGTCTTAAATATTTAAATGATCCTTTGAAACCTGGGACTCATGAGGCTCCAAGATGAGTGCAATCCTTTGCAGTATTCGTGCTATGAGTTGCTGGTGTTTGACCTTCCATTTTGCAGATATCCCGGGCAAGCGTTCCAAGCAAGTCTTGGCGTGGTCTTCTGTGTTGGGGTAGAAAACAAAAGTATCCAATGGAGAACTTGGGACAGTCTCGAGTTTCAATCCTCCAATGTTGGAAAGCCTCATATGTGCGCACATACATAGAAATATAAAGCAGATGAAAGCAGAACATATACAGCAGCAGAAGAGGATACTGTCTTGAAGAACCCTGCTTGGCCCACTGTTACAAAGCTATTCAAAAACTTTATTTTGTACCTTCCAATACCTTTCATCAGCAAACCTTCCACCACAGGTTCTCTGGTCTTTTTCTTGAAATCCACAAGTTTTTCGAATGGAATGTATCCACCAGGAAGGCCAGCGTGAGCTGGACACCGTCGCAGTGCAGGCAGCAGCTGAGGAGGTCCGATTGGAAAGCCTGTTTGAATGTGGTTTTGAGAAATTCAAGCCTGTGGTCATACAGATGAAGTATGATGAAGTATACTTGGAAGATTTAGTGTTTATGGATTCAGTTGCAAATTCAAAATGCAATTTAAAACATAAGTCTCAGAAGAGAGACTGTCAGAAGAATCATGAAGAAGGTATGTATACATGCAATTTTTGGGGGGGAATATGTGTGGCTTTATGAAAGACTTGTAATTTCATTGCCACCTTGGCTGGACCTCCGGACCCTCAATGGCTAAGAGGGGCCAACTTGGCCCCATGGTACCCCATGGAGAACTGTTCAACCCGGTGTTGTATGATACAGTTTGCATGAACGACTAGTTTTGTTTGTTGAATTTGCTCGGTCTATCTTAGTGTCATGAACCATCAATAATGGATATTCACAGTTGGTTTCACTTTTTTTTCATAGTTGTTGCCAAACTGGCCCACCCCAAGCACAACCAACCAATCCTCAATTCGAACCTAGTCACCAAAGGAAGAAGAGGAGGACGAGTGAGCGGCGGAAAAACCAATGTGACTTGGACGATGGATCGAGCGAGAGGCAAAACATAGCGTGGCTTTCGCAACCTGCGGCCTGTGCTGCTGATGGGTTCTGCATGGTTTTGCTGATATTACTGCTTTTTGGTAGATGTTCTGTTGTTCTGTTGGAAGAGGAACCAGGCAACTTCTGTTGGAATCTTGTATCATCTTGTATCAAAGAGGCAACCTCTCATGCCACACTTTCGGGTCATTGCGTCCAATGCCTTGAGGACGAGATCAGAGATAAATTAGATTGGACTTGACAAGATTATATATGGCTTTGATCAGATCGAGTATAAAGAGATAGGTTGTTGATGGTTTATGCATGGTTATACATAAATGATTATAAATGTACATGATGGCGAACAGGCTTTATACGTGTACAGCCATGTGCCGTAGCTGGCGACGCTGACGACAAGACTGCGTGTCAATACATAATATTACAGAATCCGACCAGTCCGATTAGACAATGGATGTGATATACTAGTACATAAATGTTCACATATTTCGATTTTCTACGGACTATATGATACTGTACGTTTATTTATATATATATACGCAGTTGTATATCATATACACGACATTATTGCCCATATCATAAATTCAAAGTATCTTAAATGTATGTACTATTATATGCACACGTTTCATATACTTATTTGGACTACCTGAATTCTACGCCACTTCGTCAGGATGCAGCACCAGAGACGCGCGAAGCTTACATCGTGAAGAATCGTGACATGCAACGTTCGCGCTTCCGGCACATTCGCTGAATCGGTTGGTGGCGATTTGCACACAATATGGTTGGTTACAGTCATCTAAAGTACCATGACGGTGGGTCAAAGTGGTTGGCTTCCAATCGTGGTTTCAAGGTGTTCTTGTCATTTGTTCTCCAAGTTTTATATTCAATCACCAACCTAACCAACCTGCAATGTCGTTTGAGAACAAGAATTTTTATCCATCTAGTATAAACACTATAGTGATAATCATGATAATATAGCTGAGTGACTCAATGATTTCAACCTGTGGTGCAGTGAAGAACCGTTGCAATTGGATAACCACCTCTTCACCACCAAAAATCTATGGGTTTAATAGCAATCCAATGTGTTGTGAATGGCCAGGACCAAGGTGAATCTTATGACTCGCATGATGGAGCTGGAAAGTTTGGGGAACCCAAAGGTGGTTGGAAATTCCAAATCTGCCAGTTTTTGTGTTTCAAAAACAAGAAATAAGAAGGGAAATTTTGATAACATCCGCAAAACATTTTGGGGGATTGCTTCACAATTTGCGTCTTGAAGATTATGCCGGAGGCCGAGTCAATCAGACAAACCTTTGTTGATTTTTGGGTGTAAAGTTAGTGGGATTGTATGGTTTGTAATATATCTTGAGATATTTCAACTTCACGAATGCTTCTTTGACTCCAGGAAATACAGACACTTCAGCTTTGTTGATGTGCCCATATACCTTTTTTGACCTATTGCCCAGCATCCTGACAATTTCCTCAAACAATCAAAACAATAAAGGATACAGCGTCACTGTACTGTAGCCATTGGGCCATGACTTGTTCAGTCGTCAAATATTTGTTGATCCCAACATGAAAATTCAGATCCAAAAAGATGGGAATTTTTTGGGAGCAAATTTCAGGAGGTAGATCAAATTCAAGGTGTCCAACAGATGTTGGCTTCATTGCTTCCGATGATCTTCAACCGGTGTCACGCAGGCACACCTCTGAACCCACGTGAGATGAACCGCGGGCCCGGCCACCAAGGGTAGGTGGTTTTAGGATGACTTTTCTATGTGAGACAAATCATATCCAGACCCAACGGAATAGGTTCATTTGGTGTATCTTTAGTGGTTATAATTGTGATACGTTGTTCCAAGGATACCCAGACTACTTGTACAAGCTTGATCCGGAGTTCCGAATTAGTCCACTGCATTCTAAAACTGTATGATCTTGACACTGATCTTGTGTCTATGTAGTGAGTGTCCGTTCGCTCAGAAACATCTTCCTTCAAGACGGGGATAGTTCTAAAGTACTCAAAGATTGACACATCTGGTTTTGGAGAATAGCGAAACCAAGGAGTAACTTCCATCGCTTAAGCTTTCCTTATCTAGAACACGGTATTTCGAACCTAAAAACAACAAACACAACGCGACACAACCAGTGTCCTAGGACATTTAGTTTGCTGAATGTGTGGTGCTCAGACTATGTGCGAGGGTGGAGATTGATTAATTGAAGGGACATGTAGCAATGCACTTTCTGTTCAGGCCACAATTGCGGACAGAATGGGTTCCCCTTTTGGCCATTGATGCGTCATCCACAAACAAACATGCACCCAGCTGGTCATGAGAATTGTTTTGCTTACTCCTACCGGACATACACTAGTCAGTATGGTACTGGGTGCACAACTCCGATTTTCTTCATGTACCAGGAATCCGGAAAATTTCCAGCTTATGCTGGTGTTTGTTATTGAGGCCAATGATGAATTCTTTGATGAGAGATACGAAATGGCGGAGGATGGCAACTATCAGGTGACACGTGACACGCGTGGAGGCTATGAAGAGGTTGATCTAGAAGAGCTGGAGAACTATCAGGAATACCCAGATGGTGAAGACATCCAATACAGCGAAGATGGCGAAGATGAATTGGACGACGAGTCCTTCGTCGGAGAAGAACAGATGAGAGCTTAAGGGGATGGCCAGATGGCCGTTGTCAGTTGTGTCGCAAGACATTCATTGCTGGCTATCCAGGCTTCAGATCTGTTTCGCTATCCTGTGTCACCCGACCAGAAGGCACATTGAGCGGATTGCGTTGAAAAGGGGTCAAGACAGCGCCGGTTTGATCCTTCTTTTGATTTGAACTTTTTGTGCGTTATTCTGAGAAATTCACATATTATGTTTGGCTTGTTGGGCAAGATCTCTAGGAGTATAGGTCTTTATTTTTCTGCCGTTTCCTGGTTGCCTCAAAGAAACACTTGTGAATTGCCCAAGATTCTTCTATTGAGAAGACTAGATTGCACTGAATCTTGAACCTTTTGCAGCTTCACAGAACCGTGTTCACAGAACTTGACCCCCCTTCAAAACACTTTGGACGGTGAGTGATGGGAGTTCTACTACCTTCCAAAAATGAAGAAGACAGAGATGGGTTGGGATGAAAGCAGAGGGTTCATTCCATTAAACGGTCGACCATCAGGAAAGAGAAAATGTTAGACATCCTCACTTCATCCAGGTTCATTTTGATTCATTTTATTTGATGTTCCTTTTTTCGGTAGTGACTTTTCAAGCTGCTATTTTTCAGCTTCCTGTCAACAATGATGGCATGCAGAAGATAAACGTTTTTGCTCCGCAGCTTGCAGAAGATTTCTTGGCTACGGAGAAGCAGACCCGTCCGGTTTCAGAAGCGTAGAGATGTCCATCGAGACTTATGACACCTACTTCAAGGTGCTGAAATTAGAACCAGCTGAAGGGTGAAGGTTTTTTTCAGAAGCAAGAGAGTGATCTTTGCAGATGTCACACCTAAAGATGTGTTCCATGTGTGATCGAATTTGGTTGACTTCTGAAAGTTGACTCCGAAAAGGAATCAATATCAGCCTCATCTAAAATCGATGTAGTATCAGTACATAACATTATCATAACTCGTGATCTCTCGTGCCCTTTAGCAAAAATGTGAAACAACTTGATTTCTCCAGTCATCTGCCAGGAGGGCCGCAAGATTGTGACAGTGAACTCTTGGCTGATATGCTAGCGGGAAGGATGGAGCATTTTGTGGGCGGGAGTGAGGGTTGATGGTCAATGAGTTTGAAATGATATCAACATATATGACATACTATTTTCTATAAGTTTGTTATGTACACATAGGAATACCGGAGAATATGCATATAGATCATATGCATGATATACAGTACTCAGCGATTATATTGCATGCTGCATACACATATGTATACTGTCGCATCATTATCTCAACATCACCATCACTTCCACCTCACGGTATATACTGCGACTGCACTACCCCAAGACTTGGCAGCCAATCAGAAGCAAATACAGCAGCTTTAAAGAATCCTATTCTTTGTGGATAGGGTCCTCAGATATATGTACAATGTCAGTTTCGTGAAAGGTAAATTGGCTCGAATTGTGGTGAAGAAAGTCCAGGTACGGTTCAAACGCGGTCAAAACAAATGTTCAAAGAAGCTCTACATCAATTCCGATGATGATGATGATGATGATGATGATGATGGTGATGATGGTGATGGTGATGGTGATGATGATGATGATGATGATGATGATGATGATGATGATGATGATGATGATGATGATAGTAACGATGACAATGAGGAATAGGCTTTTGCGGAGGTGGACGAGGAGCAGGGGAAAATTATGATGACCCACGACGAAGATGAAGAAGATGATGATCATGAACAGCATTGTAATGATCCGATGGGTGATGCTGTTTCATGATGTTTCATGTATCCGTGATTCGCCAAGGAAGGATGTGGAGCCCGAGAAGTTCATCTCAGCATTCTCCCAGCATTTGAAGCGTCAAGGCGACGTCAAGAGATTTTTTCTCCTAGTCAAGTTCTTTTTTTGGGGGGGGAAGTGTTTTATTGTTTTAGTGTTTCGATTTTGGGAGTTTACATGGGTGTACCATCTACCTAACTCGAATTTAAAATCCACTTCACATTGGTAACTGAATGTAACTGATGTCCGGTGGTTTTCACACCTGTTTACAGGCAAGAAGATCCTGATTGTGACGCGTTTTTTAAGTTCAAAAGCTAACTTCATTGGTCGACTTCTCAGTCGATGCATGTCCGCCGTGGCAGGACGTTTCGAGTTGCCCAAATGGGCCGATGTGGTGAAGACCAGCAAAGCCCGCGAGCTGCCTCCTATGGTTCCTTGGAACTTGAAATTGAGAGCACACCAAAATGTGTGTTTTGTGGTGTAGATGTTGAGAACAGCTAGATGTTTGTAGATGTTATATGTATATTATAGCTGTGTAAGGATTTTTTGACTTTGGAGTTTGATGATTGCGGTAAAACGTTCACATCTGAAGTTTGTTGATTTTCCATGTTGAGTATTGATTCCTCCTGTAAGGATCCTGATTGGTTGTATGTGCGTACCGCCTCTATGGTGCGAAAGATCTACATCCGCAAGGGGATGGGTGTGGGTGACTTGGCACATTTAAACAACCAACGAAATGGTCACCTTTGGCTGAGGTTTCGTTGTTTCCTGGATGTTTCCCTATAAGATAAGTTGCCCCCCTGGGTAGGGGGTTTTTCTCACGCGTTAAAAGTGAAGTGAATGACATGATGGAAAGTCTCCGAAAGTCTTAAGATCCACGTGTGCGGCAAATCAGGTTCATGGTGTTGTCGGCAAATGTAGGTCAACACAGATGCATGTTTTTACATTTCCGATGATTTCATAAAAGTGTATGTTGTGTTTGTACCAAGTCAACCTGAAATTGCAAAGCATTGCATTTTTGTTATAGATTACATGGAGATCATGATTTTATCCCCTCCGGAAGGATCCAAGAAGTTGGTATATATTATATATATATATCCCATAGGATCCATGTATGATATATATTTACCTACATTTGGTTGATTTTTATGGTAAATCTAGGTAAATATACCCGTCCCATGGATCCTTTGGGTAAATATCAACTCCTAACAACCGCTGCGGCTTCACCCCTCAGGTGCCTTCAGGAAAGTCTATGGCAGCCAGAAACGCCGCGGCACCTGCACGAACGTCTTCGTGTGTCACCTCAGAGGTTGAGAAAAGCTTACATGGATGAAGAGCTGGTACATAAAGATCCATCTTAGGGTGGAATGTAGATATATGATATCATATATATATATATACATAATTACATATATAGATATTAGATCATGTTTGGAGAAAAATAATATGAAGAAATATATGTTTTCTGAGTTTTGTGTAAGGATTTACCGGTCGAGAGCTTCCAAAGAGGCAGTTGGATCCTTTCATCACAGAACGAAAGTCCTGTTCCAACCCCACATGTACTACCCTATTTACATCCATTTGCTAGGTGCTAGTCCTTATGCATACGTTACATTACATCACTTCATTATGTAAATTCTATATTTGGCCAACTTGTAGAATGGGTGTCCGGATCGCTCAGTCGTGGATCGGCCCTCGGATCCCATGGATGTGCAATGGACTACTAAGACCAAGTCCAGCGGCAAAATTGCTCGCTACATCCTGCAGCAATTGGAGGTAGGAGATTATCCTTTGGCTTGGTATCCTCCCATGGCCCGGCTAGGTTAAGGGACGTGGGGTCCCTGCGGCCGGATCCCGGCCTACCTTCCTTCATGTTGTTTTTTTGCTTCGCCGGGGAACGATGGGAGATGATGAAGAGAGTTTTATGTTGTGAGATGCAAGGGATATTCCTTGCATGTTTTTGATAAGCACAACCTTTCAAAGTGTTTGAGTCATGTAGTCAATCCATCAGGACGCAACCCATTAAGAGAGCGATATGCATACAACATGCTGGATACCCGTTAGTGAAGTGTGAATGACAAGATAATAAATCAGAAATGCCGTATCCTTGTCGTGTCAACATACATGAAATGCATGCATCTCATGTTTGGAATCTTTGCGAAAAAACCTCCAGGAAATGGGCCTTGTCGAGCAAGATGAGGAGGGTGGCCGCATGATCACGAAGGAGCTACGGAGTTTGATGGACCAAATCCTGCACCACCAAAGTGAAGGGAATGAGAAAAACGGTGGTTTGTGTAGAAATTTGGTTATGACAAGGGCAGTGCTGAACATTGAGCTGTGTTTTGGGCTAAAAGTAAATATACCCACAATTAAAAGTAGGGGACAGACATCATGGGGTATGTTACAGTGTTTAGATGATCGGAATGGAGGCAGCAGGGTTGACAAGCCCCGTAACAATGATGGTTCCTATAGCTAGTATGCCTATTTATGAGATCTTATATAGCTATAGGATGCTGACGTTTTGCCCCGCGACCCCATCCAAGTGGGAGCAGAGTTCCAAAAATCACCAGGCTGGTGTAACCCACTTGAGCTCACTTGTGAAACGTGAAGCTTCCAGTGATGCCTTCAAATCCGTAGGAAGGCCAGCGTGAGCTGGACACTGTGGCAGTGCAGGCAGCAGCTGAGGAAGAGGCCGGACAAGCGGAATTTTGACTTGATAGAGAGAAGTAGATATGCTGATACAGGTATTTAATGATGATATGGTGTATGATATTGCATGCAGGCTTATAGACCATATAATATACATATCCGGAGTTTAGAGCATTGTTAGTTTGAAAGCTCCTGGACATGCTGGTCACGGAGTTACTGATTTTTGTCTTGATCTGAGAGTATTCAACGAGTACTCCGAAATCCCTGTCCACAGGCTGAATCATGCCCTTGACACATTATCACAAACTTGAAAGACATCCTTTGTTTGTTGCACATGTGCGGTGAAGGTGTTAGCTTCGCTGCAATTCGCACATTTCCTTGAATTCATGGATTGTTTGTCATATCTCCGTGGTTTCAAATAACACGCACGCGCAGGTTTTGACACCACATTCAACCGATTCTGTTTCATGCCATTTCAAACAATCATGTCTCCTATTTGTGAGGGCTCGCATTCTCCCACAGGGTTCAAGAAAAAATGGCACACGCGTTGGTCTTTGTCAGACAGGAAGAAGAGGAGGACTGAGTGGTGATCACCGCCAATTGGCACAGGAATAGCAGACGGAACAAAGAGGTGCTGTTCATATGTCCGCTGAAGTGTAGTGAAGGGAAAGTTTCAGGGGGTTGGGTATTGGTACTGGTAGTGAAGGCAGACATGTTCAGGTTGGTGGTGCATTAGAAACGGTGGAGCTGAGGTTTTGATTGAAATCGGTCGAACCATGTCAAAATTGCATTTAAGCAATGCTTTTAGCCAGCTGGGTTACAGGTTGCGTGGTTCTTTCTTGTGTTTGTTTGGGAGTGTGTGTGTGCTTTGGTGTTCCTTGCAATGTAGAAGAGAGCTTTTTTTGTGTTATGTTTGCTTCACTGACTGCCCCGCAACTTGAAAACTGTTGCATCACGTGGTTGCTAAAGTTCCTCCGCTGCTGCATGCTCTGCTCAAGCTCTAAGGAATTAGTGGGAATTCCCGGGGTCAGCTGTTAGGGGTAGCCATTCCACGAAGAGTGACTGACACCTCCCTGTGGACCTGTGACTCAAGACTGATCGGACGTGAAATGCATGGTACCATTTGTGCACTTTGTTGTTAAGATGGCTTTTCTTTGACTAGGCCTTCTGCAACAGGAAAGTACAATGTGAGTCTCTTTGTGGGCGGACCACCTTCCCCCTACAAATGTTGACGTCAGTGTTGTTGGATTAAACACCGAAGCCCGCTTCATGCCTGCAACATGGGACATTTGAAGTCTTACAAAGGGTGGATACAAGACAGATACACATTGACTCCACCTGACATTGAGACGTTTAAGATATACCCTTTCTAGTCTCAGCAAGCAACACATTTGGGGAGAGATTAGAAATTATTTTAAGTTCGAACCAAAGATCGCCATGGCCTCCGGAGGCCCAAAATAATTTGATGATACTTTATGTCTTTATGTGGAAGGGTGGGTGGACAAGCAATAGGATATTCTATATTGACATCTCATAGTTGTGTTTGTTTGGCTTTTCAAATGTTTCCTCGTTTTCCTCTGGTGGATGCTCCATTTTGTTTGGTGATTTTTTTTTGGATATCTAGGATTTGGTTGGGGTACTCCAAGATGGATGTGGATGGGTGTGATTGGTTATGTTCCCATTGTTCAGCCTGACTGGGGAAGTGGATGGTCCCATGCTTTGCTAATTTCATGGGGGCAGTTCGTTGTTGCCTCCTTTTGAAAAAGCTCAGAATGTCTCGTAATGACAGGGTGCCAATGCTACCTGTGGCATTAGTGGCGGTAAATCATGTGAGCTTTCCATGAAAAAAGCCCACAAAAAGACAGGCAATTCTGCCGGATTTGATGCAATATGCAGGACATTCCCCATGTTGGGTTTGCCATGTTTGCCCATGGTTTTCCCACCCGAAAATCCAACGACTTCTTTGGAGGCGGGCCACCAAATCCAGCTGCCCTGCTGGTGAGGCAGGAACGTTTTTGTTGCCCAACAGTGGTTCTCACTCTGACGGCGCCAAGCAGGGTAGTTTTATATACATGATAGTTACAGGTTGAGTCCGCTGTATAATATATATGAGCCACGGTC
>DF245597.1:1987-12677 GCA_000507305.1 Breviolum minutum Mf 1.05b.01
TTCTTTGAGCATGAAGCCCTTAACCAACTTGGACATGAATTGCTGAATTTGTCACATGAAGTTTACAAACATTTGTCATGTGACAAGTCACTTACAGTACAGTTGGATCATGTGATTCTTCAAGTCGATCTAGGTATGGTGGGTATCATGTGATGTTGATGATTCTGTAAGTGTGTTGCACAGCTTCCACACATGGAGGGTGGAGATTTCACAAAGAGCTCGCGCATGAGGTGAGATGACCACCTTCACCGTTCACTTGGGAGGCCACCAGGGCAAGTTGGTGGTTAATGTGTCCACAGCCTGTTGTTGCTGCAAACAACTCTGAGAATTCTTTGCTGCATGTGTCTCTTGTTCAAAATTTTGGCTCAATATCCAAGTCAAAGCAGCAACCATGATAATCAAATCATTTGTGGAAAAGGGACCTTGTGTCATGTCAGACATGTGAACATCTTTGCAAAAGGATTCGCTAGAAGAGACAGTGCCAGAAAACTGATTGTTACGAGTGGAAACAGAAGGTGCTTCATGTGATAAAGATATCTAGTCGAAAGTCAGTCTTAGTCTTTTGCTGCTCACATTATTCTCACATGAGTGGCTCTCACGTGGACTCCTCGGACCTTGTATCTGAGTGGAGTGGTGGCAATCCTGGATTTTTGACCCCCGCTGGGAGGATGCTTATCTTACCTTGGATTCACACACACAGTCTCACACACACACACACATGTTGACAAAGAAGGTGATCTTGGTGGCAGAATCATGTGGTGTGTGGTTTTTGTTCTGTTCTTTCACTGGTAATAGGTATGTGTGTGTGGTGTGTGTGTGTGGACTCACTGCTTTTGCTTTTTCGGGTTTGCAGTCTGAATGCGGTGATGGTGATGGGGTTGCATGGCATGATGGGGCATACTGAGATTGCAACAATTAATAAGAGCAATAGTTTTCAAAGTTTTGGATCCCATGATGATGCTCACAATTTGGTGGTGTTGAAGATGTTGATGATAATGGTAGTGACTATTTTGCTGAAAAAAACAAAAAAACGATAGATATTTGGGAGCAAACCAAAAGGACACATGACTGCCATCATTGCAGTACATGAAAAAGGGGACAGACCCTGCTGATATGGTACTTCTAAAACTATGATGTCATGTTGCATGGTTGTGCAAACTTGCAGCTCACCAAGGAAGGGGCAACAGGTAACTTGATTGCAATTGGAAAAGAGTTGTGTGTGTGTGTGCACCATGCATGTCGTGTTCCAACCTTTGCTGGTTTGATTCATCTGGATGCTCATGTGATATGCTCATGTGATATGCTTGCAGTCAACCAATTCAGAAATGCTCCTGTGATATTCCCCTTGGTAAGTATCTGGAATGGCCACCAGGCTTTCTATCTCTTTTGGAAAGCCTCAAAGAGGGACGCCGCTGATCTGGGGCCACTTGTATGCACATTAAGATATGCCTCTGGTGTGATGCATTTGGCTTTGCTGCCCTTTGTTCTGTTTGTGGTTGCTGTCAGGAAGCGTATCCAGCACAAGTTCGACACCACTCAAGTGCACAAGCCTGTGCCCTACGTGCTGAACGCGGTCCAAAACGAGTTGAAGAAGTGCTCAGGCTTTGTTAGTTATCATCATCATATGTTGTTTTGAAGACACTAGTCACTAGCCTCTAACACCATCCCTGACTCTTTTCATCATGTGCAACCAAGGACTGCTCCTCATTTGTGGAACGATGGATGATGATGACAGGGATTTTCATCATGTGAGTGACGCTGGGGACTATGCTTCTTCGTCTGAAATCATGTGAACACCACGACCTTGAACCTTTTGACCTGTTGAATTTTCATGTGTGTACATTAGAGACTTAGAGATGTGTGTAATGTGTTCAGAGTAAGAAAGTTCAGAGTGATCTTGTTGCAGCTGCCGCCTGGTTTTGCTGAGGCTGTTGTCCAATTCAGGACTCCTGGTGGTTACAATGTCACGTGGCCTCCTGTTGTCGTCATTGTTGGCTACGCACTTGGATTCGGTCAACAGAGAAACAAGGGCTGGGTCCCTTGACTTGATTGGAGCAGCAAAAGAACATGTCACACTTTCCTTGTCATGTGTTTGTTTTGATCAGTCATGAGCAATGTTCAAAAGTAGTTGTACTGCAATTGATTGGCAAGTTTTAGCCAGCTTACTCTGTTGCTGCAGCCAGCTCACTCCAACCAGATTATGATGTCACATCCACTGACTCTCTCCTGAAGAAGAGTTCGTGTCACGTGATGGGCAGCAAGTATGGCTTGAGAACGGACTGCAGGATATTCAGAAGCTGCTTCCCCAATTTCAATTGAGCTCACATGAACATCGCTTGATTCGTTTGCTTCCCACTGGGTGTCTAGCAATAACTTGGAAAGAGCTTTGAGTTTTTGTTTTTGTCCACAAAGCATCATACATTTTATTTGTTTTGTTTTATAATGGGAAATATTCAAAGTTTGTGTCCTGGTTGCATTCATCAAAGCAACAACGCCCAGGTCAAGTGATCATTCATACGAGGCTGCATGTGGGTTCCACGAGTTCGTATGGCAAGGTGTGGTACCATCCCAACATGATGAATGCTCTGGAGGAAATTCTCTGTCGACCGGACCAGTTGGTCCGGCTGCTTGGTGCTTGTTTAGGTGTGAACCTTGTGACAGTTGATGTTCTTGTTTTTAATTTGTAAACAATAATACTACAAGGTTTAGCCTTCTTAGGAGAACCTTTTTCTTCGGTTTTTCCCATTACAGTAGCCCTGAGGATCACATGCCACTCCGCTTGGCATCGCACGCCAGTTGTGGGAACTCTCACGTGGTTGATTTTGGCTGTGCCTTAGCTCAGTCTGTCAGATTTTGGTTGCTCCTTTTGTTCAGTGGAAGGTCAAGGCTTTCAAGAATCAACAATGTAAGTGTACTATATACTGAAAAAACTGTCATTTGAAGAAGTTCATCTTGAGAATATGATATAGATATATTTATACATGTTTTGGTTTTTAGATTTCAGGTGCAACTCACTAAAATAAACTTTGTCACTTCCAGGCACATGGTGTCAAGTGCATCTTCGCTTGCCAAAAAACCCGTGACGATTGGCAAGCGCTGGTTGGCCCGGCTGTGGATTTCATGTGTGAGGATCCTACCAGAACCACCAAGTCCGTCATGACACTTGATTCCACATTAGTGAAAGGTTTTCAATGGCTTTACCTTAAGATTGTGGGCTTTTTACAGGTTTGAGAAGTTGTTTTTCTTGTCTCCAATAGACTCTTGTGTGGTGTCTTTTTTTGTTCATGTGAACAATCTTTGTTTTTATGTGAGGATGGATTGGCAGCTTCTTGTGGCGCCAGATGACATCTTGGATCATGATGAAGCAGCAATGGACCGTTGGGAGTCAGCAGCTGTCGGAATGTTTCGAGATCTTGTGAAGCATCATCAAGTGTCCTCGTTTCCTGGACCCAACATGTGGCATGTTTTTGTAAAGTTGTGGATGTGTTTATGGTTGGGAAGTTTATTTTGTAAAAAATCCTGGACCAGGCATATGTATTTGTAACCCTGCTTCATTTCTGTCTGTGTGACTAGACTTCAATCTGTTTCATGATTTGGATACAGTATTTCTTTATTATGTTTGTGTGAACTGAGTCACGTGATCTACATGGTCCTGAACTTTCACTTTGAGATGAGAAAGCCTTCACGTGAACGTCCACATCAAGTGAGGGTCGGGTCTGTTGAAAGTCCCTGCAACAGTCCACCTGTTTGCTCACAATTTGCAAATTAACAATGTTTTAGCTTTCACCACTGTTTCGTGGTTTATTCATGTGATTCACTCATCCCCTGGAAGGTCCGTCAAGGGAACAGAGTGGTTCTGAGGAATATTCCAGTGCCTGTCGAGGATCGGGGCATGCCTGGAACCATCGGGTGGACTTCACGTGAAGCTGCTACCTGGTGGACTTCACGTGATCGTGATGGGGCCTCATCATCTTCACGTGATTTTGGTTCACGTGAGAGGGAGCCCCCGCCGACGCCTCCGTTTATGGACATGGCGTCGCTGGAGCCTCTATCACGTGGCCAGAGGTACTACCATTATGTGCAGTGTCCCGTCTTGTGTCTTGACTCAAATAGTATCTATGTGAAAGGAGTCGCTGCCTGTGGTTTGTATTTGGTGTTTGTGAGTTTTGTCATTTTATCATTTTTTCTAGACAAGCTGCCAGTACTTTCTTCACCATCATGGAATGGTTGTTGCTGTGATCTCAGGGAGGAGGTCTTGCTTGACTACCACATTTCACGTGAAGTTGGTGATCGCTCGGCCAATGGCTACTCCAAATGGGAGATCGCGTGCTTTGTGTGGCTTGGCTGAAGGGTTCATCAGCTACATACAGTGTTGAAGCTATGGATTCCCTTTTTCATTTGTGCAGTGACTTCAGCAATGACTTTATTTTACTCTTCCCAAGAGCTTATGCACTTTTCGCTGGTATCCTAAGGACACGCTTGCTGCACAAACCCAATGATGGTAGCTCATTTGATGGATGGTTGTGGAGGGCCATGGAGAACCTTAGTCTCATTATGGCTGTTTCATGTGTATTGTATTTTGCTTGTGCAAATGGATGATATCTTCAATGTTGCCTGCAGAATACATGAACTCCAACAATCTGTGTAATGGAACTTCAGGAATCACAGCGTGAGTCTTGGGAATCCAGATGAGTCTTCTATTCGGAATGAATGCTGTGTAGCCAGTCATGTGAATTTTGCATGGATATTTCATGTGACAATAAGGGCACTTATCATGTGGCAAGCTTTCTTTGCAATCTTGTGATTCATGGTGGACCTATGTCACTTCTGTGCATTTTGTTTAATAAATTCAAAGGTTCTTTCAAAAAAAATGTTCATGTTACATATGATCAAAGTCCACTACTGTCAATTGAGTCACATGAGATGTGAAGACTCCTGGCCTGTTGTGACTGAGCGTCGCTGAATGTTCGGCGCTATGGCATTCACTATGAATGGAAAAAATGCCTGTCAGTCTTGCAAGCTTTGAGAGAGTGGGTAATGTATTGCGGTGAGGTTGCTTGGGTAGCTTGTTGCTTTATGTTCACGTTGGGTGGGAGGGTGAGTTTTGTTATGTATTCCCTGCACAGGCTTTGGAAGTGCTTGCCCTGCTTGGACCTCAACACCTGGAAATTGTTTAGTGCACACACAATGTGATCACCGCCTTTCATGTGTTGTTTGGGCTGGTGTTTGAAGGTTTTAATTGGGAGAATGCTGAATGTTGCAAAACAACATGTTCAATTATTCATGTGAATGTAGGAATGTTTTAGTCCCAGCTTGAATTTCTTCCCATTATGCTGCTGTTGTGTGACCCTTCTGTCATTTGAATGCATGGGGGAAATTCTGTTAGTAGTGTAAACAATGTAAATCACATTTCAAATATTGGAGTGGCTTTTGCCATGTTTGATGAGGTGTGAGTCCCTTCATGTGACGATGATGGTGGGTGTGCATGGGCCCTGGTGTGGTCCTCAAACCTTCATGTGATGAGAGGTCATGCAGCTTAGAGGTGCTTTGATGTCAGTGTCTTGTTGTGTTGATTTTCATTGATGCTAGACAGGTCTTTTCATTAGAACAAACCATATTCCATCCCAAAAGAGAGGTAACCCAAAATGCAAGTACATTACACTCTCCACATGTGCACTATTCACTAAAAAACACAATGTGCAGTTACACTAAAGATGATATACTTTTGCAATCATTACCCTTTTGAATATGCAGGAGCTTCCAACATAATTATCTTGTCATTTTAAACAATCACTTTATTTGTCCCATACATCATGTGAACATATTTTAGATTTCAAATGTAACAGACTCACAAATGGAGGGGGGCCAGATGTGGTAGGAGGGGGGCCAGATGTGGTAGGGGGAGCAGATGTGGTAGGGGGNCCACCTAAGAAAAACAACATGTTGTACACAGTGTGATTCTGTTGAGTTTTTTTGATATAGCAAATGATCTTCAAATGAGACTTTTCTTCCTCATGTGCAGTTGTTGCAATATCAAGTGTGAATGAGTGTATAAGGTATCACAAAGATATGAATATTCTACAACCAACCCTCTTCCCCCAGATCAACCATGATCTGTTGCAGCTGATCATCAACTGCAGGTACCGGATCCATACCCTATCTACCTGCTGGAAACAATCAGGTTGGCTGCAGTGAAGCTGTTGTTGTTTTTGTGTCAATTCAGATTGATTACTTATTCAAGTCCTATATGACTATGTGTCAAACTTGTGAAAATGTATGGATATGATGAACATTGTTGACTGGAAGTGTTCATGTGATCTGTATCCATTTGACTTGTCAATCTGACCCTCAGCTTGTGCTTTCAACAGTTCAAGTGTCAAGTCACATCATGTGAGAGCATCTCATTTGCACTTGTAGGAATATAATCCGTTTTGTGGAACAAACCAATTTCTCAATGGGCTTGTATCGCCCATATTTATAGTGTTGAGTCCTCTCATGAGATCCATATCAAGTGATAACCTATCAACAATTTCAAGTGATGAACACCATGGATTTTCTCAGAACTTGGAATCAAAATCAAGTAATAGAGTAGCATGTACACAGTGTGATTCTGTTGAGTTGTTTGATATAGCAAATGATCTTCAAATGAGACTTTTCTTCCTCATGTGCAGTTGTTGCAATATCAAGTGTGAATGAGTGAATAAAGTATCACAAAGAGATGAGTATTCTACAATCAACCCTCTTCCCCCAGATCACCAACTGCAGGTCTTGGACCCACAGCCTGACTACCTTCTGTAGACAATCAGGTTGGCTGCATGTGAAGTTTTTGTGTTTGAATCTTTTCAAGTCACCTGGATTATTTTTGTTGAAGTCATGTATGAAGATGTGTCAAACTTGTGAATATGAGAACATGCTGATTATTGTTGACTGGAATCATTAATCATTTGAACTGTTTTAAGTTTCCATTTGACTGTTCAATCTGACCATTTCAAAGTTTCAAGTGTTTTCAGCATTTCAAGTGTCAAGTCGCATCACGTGTGATTGTCTCATTTGTCACATCATGGGTCGTCATCATCGCAAGCAGTCCAAGCGTTCTGGTGCTGCGCCATCAGTGATGATGCCTCAAATGATGATGATGCCACAGGCTGCACCTTCACATGAATCCACCTCAAGTGATTCTGAACAGGACAAGGCCCCTCAAGTGGATCCTCGCTCTGCAGAGCTGAATGATGGCGTTGCCATTCCCCCTCCGGGGGAACGGAAGCCCATCACGAGGTCCGCTACTACGCTGAAGCAGTTGGGCAGGGTGAACCTTGCAAATCTTGTGTTCCTGTTGGATAAGTCATTTGATGGAGGATACACTGCTCTCTTGACTGTCACTGGGTTGCTGGCTTTGCTTTTTGCATTGACACGCCTTCGCCCCACCTCCAACCTTCGTGACTTGTGTTTCTTGCACCATCACTTACTTAGCTGTAATCATGTTTGTTTGTTTTGCTGCATTTTGCTCAGTGTTTGTTTTGGCAACAATGTAACATGCAACTTATGGATCAGTAGTTCCACATCAAATCATTACCCCTTACAAGTGGTCCTTTAAGAAAAATTCCAATATATATTTCTACAAGGTTGCTGTTTAACATAAAAATCTTGTGATACTCATCAGTTTTCCCATGTTTTGTCTGAGGCTGTGTGCACTACGATGAGTTGGAGCGGCAGTGCATGAGATCCTTCAATCGTGTGATTGGCTCACTTGGCGGCAAGGAGGAATACCAAAGAAGGATCTTGGGCCAACTGCCTGTGTCTCCACAGGACGATCACGTGATCGAGTTTGCCCGTCAGTTTGGTTGGAATCCTGAATGGATGAACAAAGTCACCAAAAAGAGAGGCAAAAAACAGTTGCAACAAGAGGCAGCAACTCGTGCATCAGGTGACATTGGAGAAATGCTGAACACTCAAGTGGCTCAGTCTCATGTGCCTTTGTCTCATGAGTCTCAAGTGGTGTCACGTGAGGATACACCACATGTGCCTCAAGTGAAAGCAGCTCCTCCGCCACCTGCTCCTTCAAGTGCTCCACTTGGGATTCCTGCACCTCTTGTGGATGCAGCTGGTGCCACTCCTGCACCTCCTCCCCCACCCAGCAGACGCAGGGGAAGGTCGGAGGAGTCAGTGTCACGTGAAGAGCGTCTGGCTGTAATAGCCAGGACTGCTCAGAGCAAGGCCATGCCGGCTCCTCCTGATTTCGCCCGAGATCTTGAGATCGAGCTTGAGGCTCAGAGTGAGGTCGATTCACGTGATGTTGCTGATCCAAGTGATGCTGCTGATTCACGTGATGCTGCTGATTCACGTGAGCTCACAACATGTGTCATTTGCTTCGAGCCTTGCGATCCAAGGTGTCAGCAATTTCCTTTGGAGGCACTGCCCTGCGCTCACGTGTTTCATGCGGAATGCCTACATGCGTGGCGTGAGACAACTCGTATCACAGATCGCAGTCGCTGCCCGAATGGGTGCCACAGGGTGGTGGGGCATCCGTTTTTCAGCAGGTATTCTCGTGACCGTGATGTTCCTCATGTGCCGCCTGAGGGCAACATTGGTGGCGTGGAAGCTGAAGCAGCGGCTGAGAGTGAAGCACGTGAGGTGAATTCGCCCATGTCACCTGGCGATGTGGCATTCTTGTGAAGGGAAGACCTCACATGATGAATCCACTGTGTGCTCAAGTGATATGACATGATTTCACTTGAAGAGAACTTTCTCTCTTGACACTCAATTTTGAATATCTTGATCGTCATTCATTCATGTGTCTTTCTCTGGAAATTTTGCATGGGGCTGACTGGCCATGGCTTGTTTATCATGAAAGATTATCACCTTACTCTGTCAAATAATAATAAAACAAATATACAGTATCCAGCAATTTCACGTGTGTTCTTGCTTTCATTTGCCATGGCTCATTCAGTTTGGGAGTCAATCAGACCAGAGTTAGACTTCATGTGACGACCTTGAGTAAAGCGCTCAGTTATCAGTTCCAGCTTGGGCAAATGGAGATCAGCTTGGCCGTTGAAAAAATGTTCTGTTGTGATCATGCCTGGTCATATTCACATCATTATACATAGCACTGACAAGATTCTTTCCCATGTCTCTTTCAATCTTTGGTCTTGTTTGACTGTTGCAGGTGTGATGAGTGCTATCTTCTCCGATTCAAGGTGGCCTTCACATGTTAGACTGAACACATACACACTTTATTTCATGTAAATGTTGTTGTTGGGTTTTGTATGGTGCTTGGATGCAAGACACTTCATTTGTGTAAAAATTGACAGCTCAGGATCAAATGGCCTACTTAAGAAAGCTTTTTCCATTGACAAAGGAAACACTGCCAACATAAAAGAACGCTGAACATATACAATGCACATTCAAAACTTCAAAACTCAACATTAACAAGATGACACGAATGAAATATAAGGTTTCCACTTTCAAAGTCAATCAATTGCTTTCATTTTATCTTTCTGTTCCTTTTTTCCACCACACTTGAGATTCTATTTTGATGGCTGCTCCGGCAAGACCAGCCAATGTAAACTGGCAACAACCTGAGGAGCCAATAGTTCCAATTGGAGCAACCTCTTTGGTTTTACCTTCACATGAGTGGCCAGCACAAGTTGCCTACTGCCATTCAAGGGACATTCGCATCTTTTGGGATCTGGCCTATTTGTCGGAGAGTTTCCATCAATTAATTGGCTTATCAAGTGATTGGTTTTCAGCCAAAAGCTTGCAGAAGCGATTCAAGGAACTTGCTCTCTCCTTTGACTTGTCAGATCATTTGCATCTCCGTGGTCTCCAAGACAGGTTGGGCTTGGGTTCCCGCCTAGGAATGGTAGATAGTATTAAGTACTGTGGTGGAGGTCCTATTAAAAAAAATATTGTATATATATGATTGTTTTTCTGCAGAAGTCAAATGATCCTGAAATTGTTTTGATGGAACTGCACCACTGAGTAGATTCTAATCAGCTGTAACATAATAATTAGTATGTGTAACAAATATGGCTGGTTCCTAAAATACAACCACCAAATATCAAGTGTTGACTTACTTCTAGTTGTCTTTTAGTTATGATGATGGTGCAGGTCCATGATGGCCATAGTCTGTCTCTGATGTTGTCATGTGTTTGCTTTGGATCTTTCTCCTATTTTTCATGATCTTCCTGACAAAGACAACCCCTTGCTCCAGAACAACAGCCTTTCCAGGCACAATGCCTTGCCTGCCAACTGTGCAAGCACATTGTTGATGTGCTATTTCTTCGCAGATTCGCTGGGCAGTGGCAGGATAGACCTGGCATTTGATGGAATTATGGAGAAGATTGGTCACTTGACCTCACTTGCATCCCGTGTGGCTGTAAGCACTGATGGTTTTACGATCTCAACTGATTCATTTGGTATCCCTGTGAGTTCTGCGGGAATGGTCTCTGGTTTTCAAAGTGTGTGCAGGCAGCATCACAATATGATAGCGGAGGCCCTGGGGAATGAGTGGTATCAAATGAATGAGAGTGGGTCTCTGACTTTCATTTGGTCTCGTGATGGAGAACTTCCTTTGAGGGACTTGGTTGTTTTCGTCATGTGTGTCAAGAGAAGCAGAAGGAAACGTCGCTGCAAGCCCTTCGGGCCCAGGACCACAAACTTCTTGAATGCATTGACTGGAGCTGTGTTGAAA
>DF245598.1:0-16418 GCA_000507305.1 Breviolum minutum Mf 1.05b.01
AAACAAAACAACACACACACACACACACACACACACACACACACACACACACACACACACACACACACACACGATCACATGAACAACCTTCTCATGAATTGAATTCAGCAAGCAGCACTTTGCTAAGGTGAAAATGAAACAGAGTTGAATTGTCACTTCGGACATCACTCCTATTGCAGTGCTTCTGATCCCTTGGTGTTGTGATTCACCAAGGTCTCGATGGCCAAGTCAGGAGATGAGGCGTGGGGAAGTGATGAGTTGTAACTGTTTTGTTTTAAGGAGGCCCTTAGAGTCTTCCGGCATTAGGATTTATTCACCCAAACACACATGCATACCGTATACCATATAGATTTGTATACCTCATAAGTGCACATATTACAACATATCCACGTATGTCAATGTATTTGTGTGAGTTTTTAGCAGTGTTTCACTTGGGGCAGAGGATGCCTTCTCACCGAGCGGGCTTGGTTTGAGGAAAGGTAGTCACATCCATCGGTCAAGAGTTCAACTCCGCACCCGCAACATACTTAAATTTTCTGACCCACTGGCGCAATTCCACAAGGAGGTGAGACACAGGCGGGCAGGGGCATACGAATAGTCATGAACCTGTCACGAACAGAGGCTTAAGAACAAAATCATGTCATATGTCAGGCGCCCTCATCATTTTCCGATTGTTTGATCTGTGCACCACAGTTGGTGAAATAGGGGCGTGTCTCAAAATCAGAGTGCCCACCTTCATTCTCATGCAAATTTGGTTGATTTCCAATGATCATGATCACTTGTCTTTGATAATTCGACCTTCCCGACCCAGGCTAGGCTCTGGTTTGTCACCCTGGAAACAAGGCACTGGGCATGCCTGCATGGTTTCAACTTGGGTCCAGTCTTGAGTCCATATTAGTCGAATTGAAGCTTCCATGTCGGTCTGAAGTGGTGAGCTCTGGACGGCATGTGAGATTTCCTGCACCCGCCGGCCCATATCATCGATACAGCGCTGAAGTTGTTCGGATGCAGGGGATCAGCTCAAAAAGCAGGATGTTAGACTCAAGTTGAGATAGAGATGCAATATATATATATACATAGATTTTATTAATATTATCATATATTCACATTGTATTTAAATATTTGCCGTTCTTGTTCTGTATTGTCAGGGTAAGAGGTAGGACTTCAACCCACTATAGAAAAGTTTGAAGGAACAGGTTGTGCCAGCGTTTTGGAACACAATGAGCATGGAATTGCAGGGTGCTATCTCAATGCAGCGCTTCCATGCTTTGCCAGCCAGCAACGGCCATGTCGTTTCATGGCCGTCATAGGCTACTGCAGGAGCTACTTTTGGGGATTGGTCCTTAGAAAATTGTAGGGTGCTGGGTGGAGAGTCCACCTGCAAAGCGCATCAGCTCGCTGCAATGCAGTCTTGGGATCTTTGCATCACCTTATTTTGCTTTTCTTTAAGACATGTTTTATATTGTTTCATCATTCCTAGGGAAGCATCTCCACTATCAAGCCAGAAAGCCCATTTGTGATCGTTGACCACCTCAATGTTTCAACAATTTTTGAAGTACTGGATCGCCAGCGAAACAGAGAGACAGCAGTGGGTGATTTCGACTGCTGTGAACTGCAACCCTTGGCCCAAACGAATCAGCGGCCAAGAGCCATGGGGGGACAGGTTGATCAAGAGACAAAGATTGTTCCACACAAAGAAGTGTATCTACCGCCAAGAATTATAGATATACATCAAAATAAACTGACACAATGGATATTTGTAGCCTTTGGGCTGGGCTTGACAGATAGCAGGGAGTTGAAAGTGAAGCTGAAATTCTTGAAGCATCCCACGAGACCATCGACCAGCGGCCACTTCGAGAAAGAGATTTGTAGGTCTCAACGGCAACACCCGCCTCGGAGGCACAGGCCATGGCAGAAGAGACTCCGGCACCACCGGGGCCGCTGGCAGAAGATGACCATGCTCCGGCAGCGACTTGGAAATAAAAGGGTGACTTCCTCTTCTTCATCGTTGACTTAGTCGTTGTCGTGGTTGTGCATCATCGTCATAGTCGTCGTGGCTGCCACTCTTGTTAGGACCTGAAAATCATCCTATGTGGTGACTCCGCCGTTGGGAAGTCCAAGATGGTTGAGCGATTTCTTCTTGATGCTTGGCTTCAGCTGTGGAATGCTGCCCCAAAAGGGTCTATGAGTCTACGGTATGCTGGTAGGTGTTTGAAAGTTGAGATACATTTGTCTAATTCCAATTTGAAGCCATAGTGGTACGCACTGCACACCTCATATGTATCTGTGTTTATGTCATGTTTTCTTCGCTGAGGGTGAATCAGTTCTTCGGGATGCAGAGTCACAATCAGTTTTGATGGTGAATTGGGGGGGCCTGCAGACCTTGAAATCAATGACTTTGAGCAGAGAAAGACTGGAGTTTTTGTGCTACTACCTCAGGGCTCAGGGCTCTATGGGCCCCATGGACATTTTTCGTTTGCCACAATGCTTGGTAGGCTGATCTCATTCTCATCCATGAAGGATTCATAAAGCAAGGGTCAAGCTGACTGATCATGCATCCTATGAATGAAAAACATTTTTTGCGATAGAACTCCACTGAATCGCCTTGTGCATTCCTAGTCATGTCCCGCCGACGCGAAGGAAGAATACAATCCGCGATCGCTCTCCACCTTTGCCCTAACACTCTTCCGATATCACCACACTGCTGAGGACAACTGACGAGCATGGCCAAAAACAAATTTGAATGCATTTCTTGGCACTGATACATCTCTCAATCCGGTTTTGCTGGAGGATGGCAGAAGATGGACCATTGACTTCTGGGACACCGCAGGGCAAGAACAGTTTGTCAAGTTGCACGCCTCCTACTATTTTCAGGCAGGAACCCATGGAACCGCAGGAACCCATGGCCCCATGCGCCGGCCACCCTGCCAGGCCAACGCATGTATCCTGGCCTTTGATGTTACGAGGAAGATCACCTACAAAAACCTTGAGACGTGTGTGACCCAGTCATTGATCAGGAGATTGTATGTATGACATTGCGGCTTTTCACAGGCATTATCTTCGTAGTGTGTAGTTAGGCATCTTCCGCATCTTCTGATTGAAGGGATGTTGTGACACGTTGTACTCAAGACACTTTGGATGAGGTGGTACCAAGAAATTCGACACTATTGTCGGGAACTCAGAGTGGAGGTCACTTTTTCAGACATTGATTATTCATCATCCCAATGTGTGACGAACTGTACCACCAGTGATGACTGCAAAATAAAGAATTTAATTACAGTATATTACAGTATTTATGTTCAATTAGTACAGCCATCGTATAATTTTCTTTATGAAAGGTATGACAGGGCAAGATGAGGGGCCAGTTCCCTCTGCGTCTCTACACAGTTGTTTCTATTTTTTTGAGATCAGGTCCCGACATTCCAGTAGTCTGTGTGGCAAACAAGATCGATGTTGAGCCGGCCATGGCCAAGAAGAAGTTCAACTTCCCAGTGACGCACCAGCTGCCCTTCTTTTTTGCACCTTGGCAGATGTCGTCTTGGATTGTCTTGGCCATTCCAGCCCAGCATTTTCCTGACTAGGCTCCTTTGAGCCTAGGACACATCCTTTAGTCATCCTGTCCAGAGCTTTTTCGATTATGTCTCAGGTGTCCTGTGCTGACGGCACCAACGTTGTGCGGGTCTTCAAGGAAGCAATATCCTTAGCGATCAAGAACAAGGAGCATCCTCCAGATGAAGTTCTGGCTTCTTGCCTGCAAAACTCCTGTGGTGATCTGCCCTTAAAGAATCGAATTTTATCCTCCAAGATTCGGATTTGTTTGTGTTTTGTGAGGCCGAAATCTACGCGCTGCTGGCGGAAGATGGCCGCCCCTCCAAGACCGACGACGCTGCAGAAGTGGCCTATGATGAAGCTCCGGCGGAGGCTGTGCCTGTGGACCCACCACTGCCACCGGCCAGGATGCCCGGACCGGATGAGGGTTATGACAGATATATACGAAAATGAAAACATAGTGGACTACACAGACCTACGCAGACTTTACATGACTGTAACGACGGTAACGATTTGAAGACCACAGGCCTAGGAAAAGCGACATGCGTTTTCACGGGGAAATACATGGCGAAGGGCTTGTGGCTTGTCGAAATGCCATCAAACGATCCTCCCGGCCAAGGCACCACCTGCCTGAAGCCGCTGAAGCCTGGGGTTGGCAAGATGGAAGAAGTCAGTGAAGATTGAAGATGATTGACATGTGCCACTATGCAGAAAAATTATGAACAATTCACGTGGTAGCAAACATATGAAGATTTGAAAGCATTGGGAGGTGTCCTGGGTCGTTGAACTCATTTTAGTATGAGTTTGTGCTTAGATTTGGGATCCAACATCCTTTCATTCACTGGCACTTCCGGTCAAGACACCCGGCCCTGGCCGCTCAACACCTTGCCAGCACCCCTGTGTGCAGCCGATGCTGGCTGCAGTTGAACCATCTAGGAACGGAAGCATTGTCAGTCAAGGCAGTGGCATGTGTCAAGACATTGATCTTGTTTGTGTACGCTGTTGTATGCCTTTACTTTTATGCGACATGCAACAAGTCCCCTCACAAAACGAGATGTGTAGCGAATTGCCAGCACGATTGGGAAGATGGTTGGTTTTGACAATCAAACATGCTCCACTTCCTGCAGCCCTGCCACATTCGTTTCACGTAATCAGCTTGAGAAATGTAGGAGATGGGTAGATCGCCAACTAGCGAGAACAAACATGCCTTCCTGGATGTGGGCAGCTTCTGTAAGGTGATTTATGTGATGAAAATCCACCTGTTTTTCTATGCATCCAAGAAAATAGTCAATCCAGGGCAAATTGACTAAACAGTAAACAGCATTAGAGGCATGTCAAACAAAGAGATGCTTGAACGTGCTGCAAGTCTCGAGCAACGTATAAGTGCAGATAGACCAAGAATGATGACGCATGGCTGGATGAAAAATGGCAAAGCACTGTGGGATGTGTTACTTCGTTTTAGATGTCTTAGCTGTCAGATTGCTTCGATTTGAGGTTGATGTGAGTTTTTCTCTGGGATTTCATGATTGTCAAGAAACACGGATGTATCGAACGATTCGAATTGCCTAGACTATGTTATGTAGCAGATGGTTTTGGAACTCTTTTCAGGTCACGGCCTCCTGCTTCTTGACCAAAGGTAGACATCAGGTTTCAGGTGGTGAATCATGGCTTCAGCCATCATGTTTCCATGATATAACTTGGCCAGATTTGGTTTGGATCAAATAAAAGCAGGGCACTGGTTTCATTTGTTTAAAAAAAACATCTTCAACCTGGCTCCCATAATTGTCGTGCCACGAGGAGCCAATCAGCCAATCAGCGATGGCTTCCACGGCGCATGGCCAGCGAATGAGATGTGAGCCCCATGTGTCACGAGGTGCATGTACAGAATCATCCGCCTTGGTCATGATACGTTGATTGTATTCTTGAAATCTTCAGAATTCATGTGACATTCTGACAATGAATTTATGACGTTTCAGCACCAGATGATAAGTTGAACTTGGTGCTACGGAAGTGCATCTGCTATTGAACATTGAATTGTGTAGTATTGTTCACTGTTTGTACAGATAGATTATACATTGATTTAACTCCCGTTGAAAGACCCAGAGGCATTTGCTTTCAGTTGGGACATGTACAGATCCGCAGTGTAAAGGGATCGTCCCAAATTCCAGTGCACGTACCATGTAGCTAAGAGGGCGTGAAAAAGTTGTGCCGGGCCAACATGGCAAGCGCTTGATCACACACTGTCCGTAAAACGAGCCGCATGAGACTGGGAGTACCATCCTCTTCTCATATGCTTCTTAGGGTTGCACAACTTTGTGGGCCTGGTCAAACTGATGACTTAGATGTACGTAGATGCAATTCCACTTGCAAGCTATAGAGATATCCGATCTGTCCCGTTGTGTGCAAAATAATCTGCAGACAATCCTCCATAATCCATCACAATCCTGGATCATCACGTGTATTATGATCCCTCCTCATGCAAAACACTACATATCATGGCCATCGGATACCGGGATGATATAGAATAAAAAGCCTGAAAAACATCTACCTTTCCCGAGTTTCCTGGATGAAAAAATTTGGCTTCCTATAGACCCCGACAGGTCCGACAGGTGAAGCTTCGAGGCGAGATCATAGCAGATTTGATGCGTGCAAATGCCTTCGTGACCAGTATGCTAAGCCTATTGCCCAACCACAACAATAAGAAAACCTCTGGAAATTTGCAATGTGTCGTCTATCTTGTGTCGAGGTGCTAAGCATAGCAGGTTGGGATCGAAGAAAAGCTGCAATTAGACTTCATACCTGCTCACCTACCCATCTTGACGTTGTGTACATACCTGAAACCAATTGATTTGTGATATAACTTAATTTCATGATATTTCATGTAACCCATAGATTCAACATCATGCACTGACACACAGATATATATTGTATATATATATATGTGTGTGTATATATGTGTGTATAAAAAATAACTATATATTACGTACTGTACATGGATTTACCTTTTGCACACCCACATGCAGCTTTGCAGCCTTGCATCCGGACCCACCTGGAGGCTGGTGGAGGAGCCCTCGGGCACCGGGCTGTCTCCAGGTTTAGACAACGGGCCGTCGGGAAACTCAGCCACCAAATTACGGGAGAATCCGACATTTTTTGACAGCCAAGATTCCTGCAGAAAGGAAGTTGGTTCAGGTTACTTCAGGTTCACCAGCATGTACGTGTCAATGCTTTGAGAAGACATCGTAGACTAGAATAGAATTAAAATTAAAACGAGGGTTTTGCAATTTTCAAAGCTGGGATCCAATGTGCATAATGCCAAATTGAAAATCAGTGTGATCTCGACAGCCAGTACCAAAGTGCCTAGCCTGTTTGCATCTGATTCAATGTGAGTGAAGCATACTCATCAACCGCGGTGGCTACCATGGCTGTGAGGGCCCAACGAGGACACTTGAGCCGTCTCTGGTTTTTTTTGCCTTCAGGCTTGACTTCTAACCGCAGCAATGCATTACGTATATATATGTATATATGAGTCCGGATTCCGGATTCCTGGCCCCCCCTCCACCCCCAGCATGGTATGGTCCCCCCCCGCCCACCCCGTTACCCCACAGTACTAGCACAAAACTGTGGCGAAACGCAAGTTTTGAGTTTCAGGAATTGCTCGGCGCACTGTAGTGGACGTTTCAATGCTGAGCACATGGAACCATGAATGTTGCAGTTACATTGTGTTTTGCATTTCCATGGTAGCTCCGCGCACTGTACTGGACGTATCAATGCTCACGACATGTTACTACAGTTACTACGTCGTTCTATGTAGTTACTGCGTAGTACTAGTACTACTGGTACTACATTTACATATACATATTCATATACATATGCATATACATATACATAGTGATTTACCTTGGCGTTTACAAATACATACGCGTAAGGTCCATGCATAAACATACATGTATACATACTTCCAGCACCACCTCCACCACCACCACCACCACCACCACCCACACCACAGGGGGGGGAGACTATACAGACCCATTACCATACTACTACTGCTACAACTACTTCCACCACCACCACCACCACCCACACCACAGGGGGGGGTGGGGTACTACACAGACACAGACCCATTACCATACTACTACTGCTTCAACAACAACCACTTCCACCACCACCCACCACCACCATCCACCACCACCGACACCACAGCATTGATTAATTGGCGCGTTTTTCTTGTTGACCTCTTGTAAGTTCGTTATTAAACACACCCTGCAAAGCTCCTGAAGCATTTCATCCTGGGTACGTTATATAAAAACCACCCCTATTTTTGGAACCACCCATATGTTTCCCAGCTGTTAGAGGTTTCAGGATTTCCAGCATCTGAACCATTCGTCCAGGTAATGAAGGCAAAAGAAGATTGGAGAGGGCCAGGTGGAGGCAACTTCCGAACCGTGCAAAAATGCACAGATGGAAATTCCCACTTTTTTTTGGCACCATTCATTTGTGGATATTTGTGTATTTCAGAAGTTCCAAAAAGCTTTTGATGGGAAAATCTCCATTGGGAATCTCAAACTGTTTTTTTTTCGATGGCTCCCTTCAGGATACCTGAATGTCACTGAAGGTGAGCTGTTGGAGGTTCGGTTTGCGAGTCGTTGTCTGGTTTCTTCTGACGGTGGCTTGATGGTCATGATACTCACAATATCCGTATGATGCAGCATTAGTCAGGGCTATTTTCGCTGTTTCAAACCGCTTGGATCTCCGAGATGGATCGCAAAAAAATCATGTTATATCACATTCATATTTCCTGGCCAAATCAAGTCTAATTATACGTCAGTTTTTGGATGTGCAACAATTTGCTGGGCCCGGTGCTCCTTTGTGGGGCAGGTGCTGTATGTGGGCCAAGATGGCGAGGACGGGCCCACGACTTTGGCTGGTTGTTCTGGTGACAAAAGGTCTCCAGGTTTGACCCACCTTGAAGCTGAAAAATCGAAAAAAATCCTACCAGGTCCTTCCAGTTGTTCCATGATATGCAGGTTCATCTTTACCGACCTTTCATGCTTGAAGGGTGTTGGTGGATTTGATGTTTTTGAAGGAGGAGAACTGGATTTTCGCCAAATCGCTGGCTGAAGAGGTGAAGGCAGCAGGTTGGATTCCCATGGAGATCTTGGAGACTTTCACCAGTTCACCCGTGTTGCTTGGTTCAAAGGTTGGCAATGCTGAGACAACCGAGTGCTTCTTCCCATTTCTTCCCTCAGTTGCCAGGGTGTGACAAAATGTTGTTGGAAGTACAAAATCTCACCATTCATCTTTTTTATTGAGTCAGAAACTGAAGAACATGTCTCCAAGTTCTGGAATGGACCGTGTCAAGATAGTTGCATGTGAAATTCATGACACTCATCACTAGAGGGTCCTCAGCCATCCATCTTCTGAGGCCCTCAGATTCTTTGCCTAATGGAACGAAGGCGCCACAGGGGGCTCCGGAGAAGTAGTTGTGGCAGATGGATTGCTACATGACCCTCTCATAGGGGATGGCTTGAGATGGTCTAGACACAGGAAATTGAAGTTGATGCATTTCGAGTCGCAGATGGGCCATGCTGCCAGGAAAATCAAGTTACAGTCCATGTAATCTAACATAGCAATGGAAAATGGATGGATTTCCTATGAACAATGGGGATATGGAATCATTGCTATATGAGTTTACCAGAGGGTAAACTGAATTACCAAACATGACAGGGTTTTTGGGGTCAAAATGCTGACTTTCATCCTACAAGGAAAACTCGTTGGGCGAAGGTGGCCGACCGCGATGGGAGAGGTTGTTGAGGACTTGACGTAGCGTCATGAAAATGTTTGCGGGCTTCGACCGCCGGGAAGTGCGCAAAAGTTAAAGAACTCCATGGTAGATTCAGAATCGGATGATGTTTGAAGATGTATCTCCTATAAAAAATGGTGATTTTCCATTGCTATGTTAGTTTACCAGAGGGTAGTTCAGATTTTTTTCGTTTTCGGTTCTCTGAGCTACTTTTATCATCTGTGCTGTATCGATGCCAGGCCTTTCCAGTGCCAGATCGCTAGACATGGGCCGGGGCGCTACTGCTGAAGCATTTCATATTTGTAACCCATGGCACTCGATGTCAAGCCAAGCAGATTGGACAGAGCAGAGTACAAGATTCCCGTACTTGCCGGGATGAGGTAGCCAGGAATGTAGAATAAGACAGGATACTTGGAGACATTTTCTTAAAGCCTGGTAGCAAAGACAGATCCCTCAGTACAAATGATTAGTACATAAATCATAATATCAGAAGTACTCCTTTTCTCTCACATCAACCTTCGTATCAGCATGATTCATGGCAAACCATCTTCGCACCGATTCGTGCATGTTTGTTCTGAGAAACTGAATGAAACGTATGAAACGATGTAACTGGTATAGTGAAATTGTTTTGGGGACATAGATGTAGCATCTTCCGGCCTCCTTATGGGTGCCAAAGGCCACAATTGAAACGTGATGAAACTGGGACCCCTAAGTAGTTCCCTCCATCGGTTTGATTGTCGCTACGACGAATTTGCCAGCGAATCTGCGGGCCCCGGTGGCTGGGCTGAGAAGCGTTGGGGAGAAGTCAAGCAATTTCATGCCAGGTGTTCCAGACAGCTTGAAATGACAGAACTACACTCTGAGCGTTTCTTCAACTAGGCTGATTTCAGGCGACATGTGGCAAGATTGATTTGTGTATATTAGTATTTGCCTATTCATGATTTATTGACTTACGTAGTACTTGCACCGGATACAATATGTCATGCAATTACAACACACACTTGCTTTGAAGCCGCTCCAGAATTCAACGTTGCACCCACTCGATGACTTCTGCCTTTCGCCGCCCCACTACCAGTATTTTGAGAAAAGACATCATCTCTTGAGTCAGAGCATATATGAGTCCGGATTCCGGATTCCTGGCAGTACTAGCACAAAACTGTGGCGAAACGCAACTTTCATACATTTTTGCGCACGCCACTGTACCGAAACGTGCATTTCCACATTTTCCAATGCACGCTGCTGTAACGAGACGCACATTTTCATTTTGTTGGAAGAACCCTCTCGCAGGATTCAGTGGGTCGATCGCACGAAACTGTGGCGAAACGCAAGTTTTGAGCTCCAGGAATTGCTCGGCGCACTGTAGTGGACGTTTCAATGCTGAGCACATGGAACCATGAATGTTGCGGTTACATCGTGTTTTGCATTTCCATGGTAGCTCCGCGCACTGTACTGGACGTATCAATGCTCACGACATGTTACTACAGTTACTACGTCGTTCTACGTAGTTACTGCGTAGTACTAGTACTACTGGTACTACATATTCATATACATATGCATATACATATACATAGTGATTTACCTTGGCGTTTACAAATACATACGCGTAAGGTCCATGCACAAACATACATGTATACATACTTCCAGCACCACCTCCACCACCACCACCCACACCACAGGGGGGGGAGACTATACAGACCCATTACCATACTTCTACTGCTACAACTACTTCCACCACCACCACCACCCACACCACAGGTGGGGGTGGGGGTACTACACAGACACAGACCCATTACCATACTACTACTGCTTCAACAACAACCACTTCCACCACCACCCACCACCACCATCCACCACCACCCACACCACAGGGGGGGGGGGAGGGTACCATGGAGGGGGGGGAAAGGGGGGGGCTTGGGAATCCTGGGTCATATATATATATATATATATCATTATATTATTATTTTGCTTTGGAAGTATCATGAAGTACCCTGGTGTGAGGCACTGGCTGATGCAGGAATTCTTCCAACTGTGTGATCCAATTGTACTTATAATATACTTAGATCTCCAGTCCCACCGGCTTGCACTCTGCATCGTGAGATCTGCTGCCCCGTCGACGGCGGTGTGTGTCATGATGATATGTCAATGACATGTCATGATTACGAATCATTTGTTCAGAAATCATCACTTTTTGAACAGGGAAGAATTAGCGGTTCATTGAATGCAAGGTGCATAAGGGTGCCATTTCCAACAAGTCTTGTCCGAACCGAACTTTTTCTTCAGAGCACAGCTCTTGAGTCCACATCAAAATACGCAGGCGAGTCTCATGTATAAACAATTATCATACATCATACGTTTATTTTCTACTTTAACCCTGGTAGTCCAACAAATATTTTGAATGTTTTTTATTAAAGACCATGGTTTTCGTGAGAGTTTATCATCATCGTTTTCAGGGGACGATATTTTTTTTGGTCTTTGACTTTTAGGGTTAATGTTGAAGTATAACGTGCAATCATACCATTCCACAAAAACATATTAGCCTGGAAGGGTAAAAGTGCATTAAAGTAAGTACCGTGTTTAGGATCTTATTGTCTCGGAAGTCCGTTGAACCTGCAGGATGGAGCAGAGCCTCCCTGCGGTTCTTGACTGCTTGTCTTCTGTCCCTTGGGCAGTGGATTTTGCAACCACAAAAGACGCGAGGATGTGAATTTCCGTGGTATCATGGATGTGCGTTCGCGTTTGTTTTATTGTTCTTCTTTTCAAATAGATTGTGTGGAACCTTTCCTTCATCAGGCTCTTGCTGATTCCATGGACAAGCTGCTTTGTAACTCTTGAAGAGGCTGGGTCCCTGGGTGGGCTGATCCAATCAATGCATCGATTTGGGACATCTGATCGGCTGGAAGGTGCAACATCCTTTGGACCGTGGGGGTGATGTGCTGTTTCTCCCTTTGCGTCTCATCATGGAGCCCTTCACCTCCTTCGTAAGTTGGGGCATCTCAAGGGGGGAAGGGAGGCCGAGATGTCGTCCAACTTCAATCGAATGTACCAGGGAGAATCGAAACAGACATAAGGATTAAGGAGTCTTAACTTCGCAAAGCAAAGACGAAATCAATCGAAATCAGATATGGAACCAGAGGCTGCCATGACATGCAAAACATATAGATGCACGACGTGTTTCCCACTAAAATTAGGAGTCAAAATCTGAGATTTCATCTGTTCAGACTTGCAGGTGCAGTGTCACTGTGGCCATTGCGCTTCCACTTCCGCGTGCAAGCCATGCGGTTGGGAGCTGCCCGCCCTGACGGCCGTATCGACTTGCCGCAGGTGAGAGGAGAAAAAAATAGCAAGCTTTTCAGAAATCTGAAGCTTGGAAGATCTTCAATTACCTGGTGGTCTAAGAACATTTGAGGATCACCAAGCTTTTAAAACCAGATGCCTTAAGGGCAAAATGCCCCTGGCTTAACATTGATTTTTTTAAAGAAATGTGTTACAAACTCGAGGCTTGTGAAACCGTCGCGGGGGATCTTGTGAAATTGTCATGAGGCTCCAGACGAACTGGGGAAAGCTATTGCATTTTTTCACGACAGATAGTCGCATCACAATCATACGACCCATGTTCATATAACATCATATAACATCATATAACTATATGGCTTCAAAGTGTTTGAAACCATGGCTGAACACTTGTCATTCTGGTGGTTGTGAGATATCGTGAGGTCCTGAAGGATGCCTCAGAGCAGAGCTGCCAGACATTGCAACGACTTTTTCAACATGATGCGCTCGCGGCGGCCAACATGCCTTGTGACCTTGCCATGAAGAAAAGGAGGGCAAGACGTCTGGCCAAGTGACGGGTTGTTAATCCAAGCTTTTAAACTGATTGTGCAAATGAAATGGGACTGGTGCTACTAATACTAGTTGAGATCATATTCCTTCTTATCCTGGCACAAGGATTAATTCATTCCGACTTGTGTGCGAGAGTGTGTGTCATGCCAGGTCAACAAAAAACTGCCTGTCACAGTTGAAAGGTGAAATTGACCTCATGAAAACAAAGGCATTTGGTTTTGGTGCATTTGGCACATCCGATCAAAATCTCCACCCTACGAATCCAGGCCCTGAACCTGTGCTGATTCGCAGTGCACAGTTGAGAGCTAGCATTCTGCCTTCGCGTTTTGGGCAGCGCAAGGTGAGGATTTCGATGCCAATATTCAGGTTTTGTCTCCAAATTGAGCATGACACCGCTCACATGACCTCAGCAGTATTTTGGCAAGTATGCAGTTCAAAATAAGCTGATGAGTATCATCATATCATCATCATCATCCTATATCATCCTCATCATCGTCATCGTCATCGTCATCATCATCATCATCATCATCATCATCATACCATGTCACACCCCAACCATCCCAGACCACCAAGCAAAAATTGAAATATCCATATTTGACAACTTGGGGATCGGATGTGACTGAGTTTTGCTGGTTGCAGGTGCTATTCGCCACAGACACCCTAGTTTCGCAGCTCTCGGATGTGGAGCTGCGCTTCGTGTTGGGACGGGAGATGCTGGGTGGAAGTAGACACAGTTTTCGAGTGGTTTTGGACAAAAGGCCTTTGATAGAGCCAGATTCCAGTTTAAATCGCATTACGTTAACCAAGATGTAAAGTGCAAATGTTTCTTGAAGGCTGATCTTACAGGTGAAACTTAATCTTACTCGTGATTTGTAGTCGGTGCTTGTGGTTGCTTGTTCTTTCTCTTTGTTGACTCTGAGAAATGTTTTAATTTGTGGTAAGGAGTCCAGACCAAGCCTTTCTGTTTTTTGTTTGAACGTTGAAAGTCTTGTCTTACCCCTTCACAGGCTGGAAGAACTTAAATCAAAATTCCCCAAGAAGAATGCCCCCCAAAAAGGTGCTTCAACATCCATAGCAGATGTTGATCTGCCTTCCTTGCCGAGCTGAGGATGGGAAGGAGCTGGTTGCATCACACGGATTTTCTGCGGCCATGGGTCCTGCAGCATTTCGTACGTCACTGGGCCATGCTGGAAAGCGATTGTCCCAAGATGGGCCGCAAAGAAGAAGCAACAAAACACCCACGTAGTCATCATGCAGAAAGGAAAAAAACACTCGCGGCCATTGAAAACGCCTCCCAAATTCTCTTAGGCCGCCTAAACATTGAGCAATCTTCAATGACTTCATGCAGCTGACCTCAGGATGTGTTCCAAGTTTGGTGAATGCTGAGGTGATGTTTTCCTCTTTCCTTTGCATGTTTTGGGCTTGCATCACCCGACGCAAGCTCCTGCGAAACGGCCCTCTTCCCAGAGCTTCAAGCAGTGGATGATGCTGAGACGTTGGGTGGATGGGATCGCCAATGCTTGCGATGCCTATCGCGGTCTGCGGCCAACTGCTTTTGCCAAAGCATCTTTTTCTTTTTGGTTTCTTTCTGTGAATTCCCTGTGAAGATTTCAGAAAGCAAAACCTTGGCACAGCAACAAGAGAATGGCCTGGAACCAAACTAGCGCCACAATGACTTGGTCGCCGGCTCTATGCATTCTCCTCTTGTCCCAAAGCCTTCCCAAACAAATGTACTGTAAATGCCGATTTATAAAGAGTTGTTTGCTGGAAATTTCTTTCCATTCCTTTCAACTTCCTGTCACTTCCTGCAAGGTCTGGCTCATGGCCGGGTCTTTCCGACTTTGACCCAGGGCTACCAGGCCTTTCGCGCCCGGGCCCGGTCGCAGTGGGTCCCAAAAGCCTGGAGAATGGCCTGGACGCCGCAGCGGCGCTGTGTGCTCGGCTGCGGATGCCCGGGGGTGCGGCTGCGCTGGGCACGGCTGCCGTGGGCTCGGCGGTGCCATGGGCCTTGGCAGCGGTTTTCAGCCTTTCGCCGGAAGCTGGGGTTGAAAGTTGGAAATTTTGGTGCTGACGTTGTTGTGGTTGTTGTTGTTGTGGTTTGATGATGATGGTGGTGATGATGGTGATAAAGATGAGGGTTGCATCTGATGCTGGTGGTGGCTGGGGCCCATTCTGTTTGAATTTAAGTCATTTAAACCCTTGGCGCCCCTTGATTTGCCTCCTTGCTTGTCCCATTTGCCACCAGGAAGAGGAGCGGCAATTGATGCGCTTCACACGACTTGGAACCTGGGCCTTTGGCCTGTGGTCTGCAAAGAACCGGGCAGAGGCTTTCTCAGCTGATCGCTTGGGATTTTTAGCTGCGGATGGCGATTTAGATGCCGCACCTTGGATTGAAATGTGTCGCACCTGGGATGGCAACCGAAACCCTGCGGCCTGCGGCAATGTGACAAAAGAAGGTTGGCCATGCTAAATCTCAGGAAGTTTACTGTAGTTTTTTTGTCTCCCACAAAGCTGGCAATTTCGAAGTGTTGTAGTTAGTCAGATGGCCACCGCTAACACAGGATTTGTCCCATGCCCCGATAGCCGCACCTGAAACTTGAGCCTTGAGTCTTTTTACAGTACGAGATTTTGTGAAGCTACATTTAAAAAAATGATTCATTTTGTTTTGTTTGATGTGCCGTGTTCAGAGCGTAACCTTAGTGATTCGGGATTTGTTCTCAGATCAACCACAGGTCGCATAGCTTGGCTATCATGCCCAAACCTGGGAAGCTATTTTGATTTTGAACTGACAATCAATATGAAAAGTTTTGGTCTGAACTGATTTGAAATCATCAAGTGGCTAAAGGCAGGCAAGGATATTATATTATATTCCAATATATTCCATATCTTTCCAGTTCCGCCTTTTTGCCCCCACATTTTGCAGAGATTTTCATGGCAAAAACTCACACGACGTCTCTCCCAACGTGTAGACTGCCAGGTGTTGCGTGCCATGATTGTGGCTGCATCACGACCACAAGATGTAGCCACTGCTGCGTTGCTAGGAACCAGCGAGTTGGTGAAACAGGAGGGAAGGGATGGGAAGGTGAATCGAAGCAATATAAGCAAATGGAGATTTGATCTAAAGGTATCAGTTGACAGTGTGTTGCAAGAGATTTTGATGGTTGTTGTTGTTGTTGTTGTTGTTGTTGTTGTGGTTGTGGTTGTCGTTGTCGTTGTCGTTGTCGTC
>DF245599.1:1494-15611 GCA_000507305.1 Breviolum minutum Mf 1.05b.01
TGTCATTTTCACGTTTTTCTTTGACTCACTTTCAAAATCAATTTTGAGCAATTGGGGCGAGATGGATGGTTTGGTGGCCAATGCATTTTGGTCAATTGGTGGCAGTGCATCTGGGCTAAGATACCCGTGGGAAACTGGACCTCAATCTGGCGTTTTTGCAAAGAGAAGACGTTTAACTGATGTTCAGATTTTTGACAAGGAAAAGCCTCAGCCGCCGGAGGACGTGCCCACTGACCTTAAAGCAGGGGAACCTTTCCCTAAGGGCTCATCTGTCTTCGACCTTGTGGATGGGTGCAAACCATTGTACGCAACTTGTGTGAAGGCACTTGCAGTTAGAACTTACGAAGAAGATAGAGACAACAAATCGAAGTTGGCAATCAGGAAATGGCGCCTTATCCTGTCCAACAACTATGGTGCATCAAAAATAGGCAGAGATATCCACGATGAAATTCTCACAGGGTCCAGCGACGAGTTTGTAGACGAGATGCTGATTGACGTTTTTGGTGTCAAGAGTCCTAACACCCTTCTGAAACGAGCCGGGAGTATCATGAAGTATCTGTACTGGCATGCTGAGCAATACGAAGATTCTGGTTTCCCGTTGGAGGAAAAAGCGGTTTATCAGTACTTCAAATACTTGGAAGCTTCTAACGCTGGTGCAACGACATCAACATCCTTCAGAGAGTCCATCAGATTTTGCAAGCACATCATGGGTTTGGAAAGTGCTGATATTGTCTTGGAGTCGCGGTTGCTATCCGGTGCGGCCCAAAGACATTTCTCTGGTAAACGTTTGCTCTCACACGCGCCCGTGTTGAAAGTTGCAGATGTGAAGGAACTTGAGAGGATTTGCTGCAAAACTACATGCCTCATGGACCGATACATTGCAGGAGTTCTCTTGGTCTGCATCTATGGCAGATGCCGATGGAGTGACATAGCCAATTTGAATTCCTGTGACTTGACAGATGATTCTTTCATCGAGCTTACAACAGTTGTTCACAAAACCTCCATTACTGCAGTAAGGAAAACAACGCTTCTCCCGATAGCAGTTCCAACACTAGGCTTGACAGGCTCTGATTGGTTCGCAAGTTGGAAGGAGACGGCAGAAGACCTCCATGTGGACTTCTCGTGTGTCCCCTTTGGACCTTTGATGAAAGCCCCTCGGAATGGAGATTCGTTCCTTGACAGACCTTTGACATCTACAGAGGCGTCTTTGTGGCTTACTGGCCTTCTTAAAGGTTCCTCTGATCGTACCTTGACAAGTCATGGGCTGAAGAGCACAGCGTTATCATGGTGCGCTAAAGCTGGTCTGTCAAGAGAGATCAGGGAAATCCTTGGGAGACACAGTTCTGGTGTGAAGTCAACATCCGCAATCTACTCCCGTGATTTGCAAGCCGGCCCATTACGACGCTTTGTGACTTTGCTAAAAAAAGTGAGATTGCAAATCTTCGATCCTGATGCTGGACGTGGTGGCAGGTGGCCTGGCGATCTCAACAAAGATGACGACAGCAAGTGTGGCTATGTTCCATCGATCAGTACTTTGCATTCACCTTCAACTCCGAATTTCTTTCCGAAAGGAACTGCCCCTGTGTCCCCTTCGTTGAGTTCGTGGAAACCTCCTGACGAGTTAGCAGACGTCCTTGAGGAAATCGACGATGAAGTGCCTGCAGCTCCTCAGGAGCAACAGATGACTGACCGCGATGTTCACGACAGTGATACTGAAGATGATCTGTCATCTGTGGAAGGAAGTTCAGAAGAAGATGAACCAGAGGACCTGGAAGACACTGCAAGGATGGTATCAGGACCTGAAGCCTCACCTCATCGCTACCCGGAGCAGCTCAAGTGTTTTATCAACAAAAGGAACAAAGTTGTTCATCGGCTTAGCAGTGTCACTTTTGGACGCTTCGTTTGTGGGGTCAAAGTCACCGAGAACTATGACCCACTCAATGGCACGAAGCTTTTCCGTTTCCCCACATGCGGGAGATGCTTGAAGGATGTGCACATTCATGATGATTCCGAGTAAAAAAAATCCGTGTTTGAAAAGTCGAAATACTTCATCTATTAGGAATTATATATGGACAAGTGTAAAACGCACTTCAAGAATCTCTATAAACGAAGACGAGATGTGGACTCACATGTGCAAAGAATGCTTTGCTGAACTTTTGCCCCTTATCCTCTGCCAATGGGCTTGGAATGGTATGTGTGAAATGTCATACATGAAGGACTTGTTTTGTGATATGATCTGATGTTGAAATGGTCTTTTTACACTTGAATGTTCTCATCCAAATGTGGATGATGTGTGACTAGAAGTCAATGGACGCAAGGTTTGAAGTTGTATTGACAACGACATTCTTTATGCTGAATGCAGCCATATTCGCCAATGGGCGCAGAAGCAACAAGATCAATGTCAATGTCCGTAAAAACAATGATTCGTCATTTGCATGACAGTGAATGCATGAAATATTTGAGTACATTATTCAATACTCATAAGATACTTTGCAAAAGAAGTCTTCAAAACTGACTAGGATTTCACTCTTACATGGATGTTTTTCAACCTCAGCCGAAAAATTTTCGGATGGACTTGACATGTAGTATCTGTATTTGAGTATATATTCAATACTCATAAGATTCTCTGCAAAAGAAGTCTTCAAAACTGACTAGGATTTCACTTTTGCATGGATGTTTCTCAACCTCAGCCGAAATATTTTCGGATGGACTTGACATGTAGTATCTGTTCTTATCACGCTGGAAACACGTTTCCTTATTTTTGCAACTTTGTAGATTCACTCATCCAGCCATGGCAGGTTTAGTCGACTCTCAGGCATCGGCCGTGGCACGTCTCAAAGAGTTCGGCCTTTTTGATGCACATGTCGATGCACTCGTCGATGCAGGCATAAACACCATTAGTAAATTTGCCTTTTGCAACCAGCCTCCAGGGCAAGCTGAGGATGAGGACAAGTTTGGTGAATTCATGGAGCAAACATTAGGGGCTCCCCCATCCATAGCCCAACTGGCAATAGCCCGTAGAATGTTGTTTGAGGCGCATACTTTGATGATTCATAGCTTGAAAGAAAAAGTTGAAGCATCCGATCAAACTCCCATTCGTAAGATGCCTACAGCAGAACGTGACAGCAGATCACAACAACAACGAAATCGTTTGGGAGGCCTTTCGTTCAAAGGCGAATTAGAGGTGGCCCATTGTACCATTCATCAGTTGGAACAGAAACAATTGAAATACATTCCACCACAAAAAGTCATCAAGCGTGAAACAGAGCTTCAAGGTGATAAGCCCAAACAGCAAGCTTTCCTAGATCAAGGGGCAATAACCTTAAGAGAGCAGAATCTTAAGTGTGATGTGAGTAGTGAGATGTTAGCCTTTCACGCGTTGCAGAGAAGAGTCCTTGCATACGATTTGATAAACATCATTACTTACAATTGTGCCATGGATTTCACGCAGTTCCTCTTCGATCACATGCATCGAGATTCGGCGCCCGGGTATGACAAACCCGATCTAGCTGCAGTGCTTCGAGCAGACCGTCAGGCATGGGTCCTGCTTGCAGAAAATTGCCATGATTTCTCTACAGATGCAGCCGGTGTCCTCAAATGCGATGAATTTCTCAAATCCATGAAGACACATCCCGAAGTAGTTTTTAACCTTTTGCCTCGTCCCCAGAAGCGTAAACTACAGGACACCGAATCTGATCAATGGCATGGTGACAAGGGGAAAGGAAAAGGCAAGGGCAAGAACAAGGGCAAGACCAAAAAATCGCCCATGCCCAAGTTGCTAATTGGAAATTGGTCGACAAACAAAAGTGGTGAACCTTTGTGCTACAATTTTAATTTAGCTGGATGTGAGAATGCCAAACCAGGACAGAGATGCAACAAGGGTTGGCACTTGTGTTGTAAACCACATTGTTTGAAACCACATGCATTGCCAGACCATGGCAAAACCAAGGAGTGACTATTGGATAGCAAAGTGTCACCCCAGGAAACCTCGTTAGCCGCAGATTCCTCTTGTACAGATAAGTTTTCCACAGCGGATATCACCAGCCTTTTCTGCGTTGAGTTGTTTTCCGGGACGGCAGGGCTAACAGCCACCCTCCGTGCATTGAATTTAAACAAAAGTTTTGGTGTTGATTCACAGAAATTTTCGTCCCCAAAAGCTCCAATCATGGTTTTGGATCTTACTAAAAAGAAAAACCAGGCCTTAGTCATTCAGTGGGTCCGTCATCCTTTGTGCTGCTACGTACATTTAGGAGTCCCATGCGGGACAGCAAGTCGGGCTTGGGAAATAAGAATGAGCAAGAAGCGCCACGGCCCTCGGCCGCTAAGAAGCATTCGTTTCCCAGACGGGATTCCAGGCTTGAAACATTTGGACCTTCTCCGCACAGCTTTGGCCAATGCTCTCTATGATTTCAGCGCCCAAATCATATTTGAGTGTGAGAAGTACCATGTTTGGTGGACTATTGAAAACCCCAGCAATTCGTTGTTCTGGCAGACAAGCTTTTGGTTGAAGGTCGCAACATCTATCTCCAATCTCTCCGAAGTTCGATTGCAAAACTGTGCATACGGTGGAAGCCGTCCTAAATGGACAACCATCTCGGGGTCCCTTCCTGGATTATCCCAGTTGGCTAAGACGTGTCCAGGAAACCACAAACATGCACCATGGGGCCTCTTGAAGGTTGAAACCTCCGTTCGTTTTGCCACTTCAGCCGAAGCAGAGTATCCAAATAAATTGTGTCAATCCATTGCAAAACTCGTTGAGCAAGCTTTGCTTATGTCAGGAGTAAGCCCAGCACCTGAGGCCCTGCCTGATATACAACATCATCATTTGGCACATGCAAGAGCAGTCGCAGGCACTCTTGTTAAGGCATCACGTCTGCCACCACTTGTCAGCGAGTTCAAACAAACCATTGTTGCATTTCATGACGAGTCTTTTCAAGGAAATCCACCACAATGGTTTGAACACAATGTGCCATGTTTGACCTGTAAACAACATCCGTCCTGGAATTTTGTGCCAGGTCCTGCCAAGCTGTTGAAATTTGTAGCGGATTCTTCTAATGGGGGGAATCAGAAAATGCTACAAAAACTACCGAAAATGATAAGAATGGTTTCCCTGCAAGTGATGAGACTGTCGCCCAAAAATCTGCAGTGGAAGCCAAAAAATTCTTTCCTCGTAAGAATGGTTTCGCTGCAAGTGATGAGACTGTCACCCAAAAATCTGCAGTGGAAGCCAAAAAATTAATTCCTGATCCAACCATCCGAAACGATGCAGGGTGAAAATTGCCATCAAATAAGACTAAAAAACTTGGGGAGGCGACTTGGGCTCTTCCTTGGAAGCAAGAAGAATTTGTCGCACAGGCAGTGAAGGCTGGACATCCGAAGTCGCTGCATGGTAATTTGCCCACTCCTCTTTTGTACTCTTTGGATGCACATCTGTCGTTAACTGAGGAAGACATTTGTTCTAGGCGAATTAGATGGGCCAAGAAGTGGACGCATGAGGTAGCGCATTGCGAGGCTGAGGAGTCTTGTTTTAAAAGCCAGCTGCCTGAAAACTCAAGAAGAATACTTAAGGTTGACCTTGTAGGATCCTTGTTGTGTGCTTGGTTTTCTCGTTGTGAAGCAGCATCTAAACCCAGCCTCCTTTGGTCCAGGACCTTTGATTTGAAGTCGGCTTATCGACAACTACCTCTGTCGGAGGATGCATTTCGTCATGCTGACTTGAGCGTGTTCTGCCCAGAGACAAAACAACCGTCCCTATTCCAGTTGAAATGTTTGCCATTTGGAGCCACGGCTTCGGTGAGCCATTTCTTGAGGGCTGCATATAGCCTATGGTTCTTGGGATGCGCATCAGGCCTTTTGATATGGACATCCTACTTCGATGACTTTTGGTGCATGTCTCCGCCCAACTTGTCCTCGAGTGCAGGGGCGATAGCCGAGTTGATCTTCGGCGCCAAAGAAGGAGCGAAGCATGTCTCGTTCTCCCAAGTCGTCTCAGTACTTGGCATAAGCATTGACCTATCGCATTCCAAGGATGGCAGGTGTCTTTTTGCCAACACTGAAAAGAGGATATCGGAACTTAAGCAATCCCTTTCAAAGTGCCTGGAGGAAGGTACCCTTTCGAAAGCCATGTCGTTGCAGCTAAGAGGCCGTTTGGGCTTCTGCGAAAGTCAGACCTTTGGCCGTGTGGGAAACCTGGCAATGAAGTCTTTGATTGACCATGCATATAGAGTTCCTTTCAAGAAAACCATTGGCCGCTGCAAACAGGACATCCTTCGTTTGCTTGACAGGTGTGGATCCTTTTCACGGATGCCTCGTTTGAACCTGGAAAAGATCAGGCTTTAGCAGGCCTTGGTGCAGTCTTATATGATGGCCTAGGAAACCCTGTGTCCCAGTTCAGCAAAATGTTTTCTTCTGCTCAAATAGCTCAATTGAAATCCATTGATCGAAAGACCACCATTTTTGAACTAGAGGTTCTTGCTTTAGTTCTCGCTCTGAGCCCAGGTGGTGTGTTATTTAGATAACAATGGTGCCCGTGACTCCGCCATCAAAGGATACAGTCATTTCGATCCCGCATCATTGTTTCTTGAAGTCCTGTTGAGCTTAGAAGAGAGCACAATGATATGTCCATGGTTCGCTCGTGTTCCTAGCAAATCCAACCCATCAGATCCACCTTCCCGTGGTGAATTGTTGGCAAATGTGCCTATAGCCAATTCTACAATGGTAGATGATGTCATGTGTGATTTGATGTCACGGGCCTATGGGCCGCTGCCTTAAGTGGGGGCGAAAAGCAGCGGGACTTTCCCCATGTCATTTAAAAAAGATGTGCTTCGCAGCGACTGCAGTCAAGTGTGATGTTCGATTTCAAACATGTCAGTTTCAACCACTTGACTTTGGTATCTTTCATATATAATATTTGTATTGCACAATGGTGCTAATATAACAAGTCATGAAATAAGACTTNTTTTATAATATCTATTTTTTATCATATATTTTTTATTGCAAAGGTGGAGTAAAGAGTTAGGGTATGCTTGCGCCTGCCACGACCCCATCGCTCCCCCAACTCTTTTTACTCCACCTTTACTATATTTTATATCAAAAAACTACCCACCCCAAATCTCTCATTCCAAGCTCTGGTTGAAGTCGTCGCCAAAAGTTAGGCTTTGCAATCTGCTGGGCAAATCTGAAACATGTGATATGAAATATATGTAGTGTGATATGTATGTGTATTTATATATGTAGATAAAAATATGTGAATGCAATATGTATGTATATACATGTCCAATTGCTTTTCACTGGAACCCTTCACCACTTCAGCCTTCAACAGTTTTCATTTGAACCCCTAATCTACCAAGACCCTTAATAGTCTTGAACTCGTCGTCATCAACCTGCCGGTTGTGAATTTGGGCAATGTGGCGGTGATGATGGTGCTAAATGCTAATCTTTTCGGTATCGTTTCCAATGTCCAAGAACACATCAGCATTTTTCAACCCACCTGTGCCACTGGATTGAAAGGTTTTTGCGACGAAAATTACCGAGCAATCGCACGAGAAAACAGTGATGTTGTTTTAACATATGTTGTCTTTACATTGTTGTTTTTACATTTTTAAGTTGAAATTCCACCAGAATATGTTGTTTCTACATTGTTGTTTTTGCATTGTTTTTCCACATCGTGCCATCACTGCTTATGCCAAAATCTGTACTGAAATTTTCAGTCACGCATTGTGGCATCGGACGACTTGCCCTTGCCATCACCTTTGCCACCTTTGCTCTGTGAATTCTGGAGTGCCACTTCCTGAAGAATTGCGATGCGAGTTTCGAGCATCTTAATCAAACTTGCTTTTTTCACACCTCCATCAGTGCCTGCACCACATGCTTGCTCAAGATAAGACACCATCAGAGCACGAGCATCTTCAATTGCTCTGTTCAGCTTCTGCTGGACTTCTTCCATCTCACGAACTGCTGGCAAATAGGATGCCAAGCATGCCAGCTTCTTTTGTGATGGAGTTTTGTCATGATTGACATAGTCCAGGATGGCATTCAAATCACTCACACCCAACGCCATCATCTGTGCCTTGATGCCATCAGTTGTAGAAGTGCTGACACCAATGGCATGAGAATATGCCCTGTCATATTTGACCATATCAGCCTTTGTGGTTTGATAACTGACTTCACCACACCACGTTGGACACCACCAGCCTTGAAAGACCCACGCACCTCCAAGCAATCACCTTCTGGAAGACAAAGTGAGCTCACTGTCTCATACAAAGGAAGACGGCTACCCTTGTTGTAGAGCCCCATCACAGTATCCTCACCAATAGTGATGCGCTTGGCAATGCGGATGCTGGCAACCACATCCGAAAAAGTTGAATGCTTCTGACAGTAGAAGGTGAAGCGGTGGACACCTACAGAAGTTGTGATTTTCACCACAATCTTGCCATTGCAATCAGCAGGTTTGACATTCAAATCCTCATGCGCAACAGGAACATCAGGGAGTTCATCCTGTTTGGGAAGACTTGCATCAGAAGGCTTGGCTGTGATGTCACCCACCTTCTCCTCAAAGAAACTGGCAAACCTTGTGTCGCCATCATTATAGACGCGGATGAGGAGATTGCCATTGGTGTCACCTGCAAAGAACTCCCGGATGGCAAACATGTCGCGCTTGTTCAAGAAAAGTTCCTCATCCTGTTGCCCAGGTTTGAAGACAGCCTGTTTCCATCCACGCTTGCGCAACCCCAAAAAATTGACGGTAGACAACATTTCGGAAATCGTGAGCAAGATGCTTGCTGCTTGAGATGGAGCGTGTGCGTCCAATCATGAGCAAGTTATCAAACTCATGCTTTATCACATCAGAACCACGCATATCAACAACGAACAGCTTGAAAGTGATAATATCCCCAGTTTCATCCTGACTGGTTTCATCACTGCTGTCATCATCAACTTGCGGTACCACATTTGGAGCTTGCGGTTCGAAGACTGTGAGCCCCATCAATGTGCGGTAGGCAAGGATTGTCTTGACTTTCTTGCGTCCATCCTTGTTGTAGTCTATGTAGGCATAGGCAGTCTCCAAACCATACTCACCGCGAAGGGTATCATCAGTGTCAAACTCGTATATCATCTGGATGGTATACTTCAAACATTCATCAGGACGATTCACAGCTTTGTTCAGCGCAGCACCCAATGCCATTTTGAACAACTTTGAGACCGTCCAATCAGGTGAGTATTGAAACTGATTTTCATCACCCAAAGCTCCAAACGTCAATGTCACAGACTGCAAAGCCACCGGGAAATGAACGCACCAAAAAGACTGATAGAATGGAATCGCGCACCAAATCCAACTTCAACAAAAAATAATCGAAAAATCAAATACTCAAACTGCTGGGCAAATTGACGAGTCCATGCTCTGGTTGCAATTTCTTGCAAAAGTCATGTTTCAATGACTGCGTGGCAATGTCACTTGTTCCATGCTCTGATTGAAATTGTTGCCAACCACCCCCCTCAATGGGGCGAGCCTCCACATTTTGGAGGTTGATGACGACCACAATTTAAGATAAGCCACCTCACAGGTGGAAACAATGAATTAAGTGATGAATGAAATGATGATGAACATGTTTTCTTTACCTTATTCATGCGTTTTTTCCTACCGTGCCCACCGAAATCACGATAAAATTTAAAATTCCCAAAATCATAAGGTGGAAATAATCATTGAAAAGTATAGGGACCACATTTCATTTTCATAAAAATTATAGTTTATGAATATGGTGGGCACGGTAGGAAAAAACGCATGAGCACTTCTAGCTTTATGAACAGGATTGAACAGATATTGTTATCCTTGGCAATATTTGCAGAACTTTTAGGAATGTAATGTGGCTCGTTGTGCAGTTCTTTTTTTCCAATATGTCCAGTCCAGTGCCGTTTCAGTTGCAATCTGGATACCAAGTTCTGCCTCCACGGCGCAGGTGGGATTTATGTCCATGAGAACTTCACCAATTCGGAAGGAAAGATAGACATTGCAATGTCATCGGCAGAGGAGAGTGGAGGTGCTGTGCTCCGGAGTTCCTCTTGGGTCTTTGGCAGGGTTTTGAGATGGCTGTAGGCTCTAGGAGATCAATTCCAGGGTCTGAAATTGAAAAAATTAGAAGAGCTTTCCATAGATTTTCATGATTTGCCGTCAATGTTTGCGATAAAGCTTGATTGCCAATTGGTTCAAGTCTTGATGTTTTTAGCTGTTGGTTTTGCCTTTATTTCACCAGGGAGCATGGTGGCTGTTTGAGTTCATCTCCATCTCTGTTACTGTGTGAGATTTCTGATTTGACATAAGATTTAAAGGCTTACGCCTGTGAATTGGGCGCCGGCCGAAGGAGGGGGAAAGAGGGCGCGACCGTTCGCCTATATTGGCCGTATGTTGCCCCAGGTCGGACCTATTTTTAGCCCTATGTTGGCCCCAGGTTAACCTACGTTGGCGCTATCTTGGTCTTATGTTGGCCTCTGTTGGCCCTATCGTTGCCTTATGTTGGCCCTAATGTTGGGCGAATTTTGCTCACCTATGTTGAAAACACCTTCAACATGTTATTCACCAGATAGCAATAGCTATAAGGGGTTCTTACTTCCAATAGGGGGGGAGGGCGACGAACCACTTTGGCGGATTGGACGTGGGAGCAGGGTGGCATTGCAGGGTCAGAGGACGCGGTGCCATTGCTGTGCCATCGTAGGGTGCCATTGTAGTGTGCTATGGTGCCATTCCTGGGTGCCATTGCAGGGTGCCATTGTTGTAGTGTGCTGGGAGGGTGACGACCAACTTTGCAGAAGTGGACGTGGTGCCATTGTAGGGTGCCATTGTAGTGTGCTATGGTGGGGGGAGGGGGTTGCNCCAGATAGCGATAGCTATAGGGGTTCTTACTTCTAGTAGGGGGGAAGGCGACGAACCACTTTGGCGGATTGGACGTGGTACCAGGGCGCCATTGCAGGGCACAGAGCACGCGGTGCCATTGCTGTGCCTAGGGTGCCATGCAGTGTGCTATGGTTAGGGAGGAGGGTGACGACCAACTTTGCGGGAGTGGACGTGATGTCATTGCTGGGTGCCATTGTAGTGTGCTATGGTTGGGGGGGGTTGACGACCAACTACCCCAAAACCACGGTAAAACGCGAGGTTTTTTGACAGTGCTAAGATAAAATTGCTGGGAACCGAAGGGCCATGCAAGCAAAAAACACTGCAAAATTACATGAACTTCAGTGGCGACGGGGTGGCCCCGACCACGGGCAGCGGCGGGGGCTGCGCGCCACTATAACCTTCGAAGACACGTGGCTGGCGCCCGGATTGGTTTAAGATAGTGAACAGTCGCGTCATGTGCAGTCCCTGGTTGCTGATTGTTCATGACGTGATGTCAATGATGGAGTATGGCTTTTCCCACCTTGAAAACATTCGGCCTGTACCTACCTACTCAATCAAAGGATGAACAGGATTGAAAAGATATTGTTATCCTTGGCAATATTTGCAGAACTTTTAGGAATGAAATGTGGCCCGTTGTGCAGCTCTATTTTTCCAAAATGTCTAGTCAATCGCAGTTTCGGTGGCAGTCTGGATACCAAGTTCTGCTTCCACGCCGCAGGTGGGATATATGTTCAGGAAAGCTTCACCAACTCCAGAGGAAAGATAGACATTGCAGGGTCGTCGTCGTCGGAGAGTGGAGGTGCTGTGCTCAGGAGTTCCTCTGGGGTCTTTGCCACGATTTTGAAATGGCTGTAGGCTCTGTGAGATCAACTCCAAGTTTGAAAATCGAAAAAGAATTGAAGAGATTTCCATAGGTTTCCATAATTTGCCATCAATGTTGGAGACAAAGCTTGATTGCCAATTGGTTCAAGTCTTGATATTTCTAGTTGTCCCTTCCCCTTATTTGAGTATGAGTAGGCAACAGGGTGGCTGTTTGAGTTCATCTCAATCTTTTTTACTGAGTAAGATTTCTGATTTGACATAAGATTGACTTAAGATAAGAAACAGTCGCGTCATGTGTAGTCCCTGGTTACTGATTGTTCATGACGTGATGTCAATGATGGAGTATGGCTTTTCCCACCTTGAAAACATTCGGCCTGTACCTACCTACTCAATCAAAGGATGAACAGGATTGAAAAGATATTGTTTTCCTTGGCAATATTTGCAGAACTTTTAGGAATGAAATGTGGCCCGTTGTGCAGTTCTATCTTTCCAATGTGTCTAGTCCTGTGCAGTTTCAGTTGTGATCTTGCCTCCACGGCGCAGGTGGGATTTATGTGCGGCAAAGCTTCACCAACTCCAGAGGAAAGATTCAAATCTCAGGGTCGTCGGCGAATGAAGTCGGAGGCGCGGTGCTCGGGAGTTCGTCTGGGGTCTTCGGCGCGATTTTGAGATGGCTGTAGGCTCTGGGAGTCAACTCTAGGGTCTGAAATAAGACAAGAATTGACGAGACTTCGATAATTACCATCAATATTGGTTTACAGTACGTCTTGATGTTTGTAGTTGTCCCTGCCCCTGATTTGGGCAGAGAGCAGGGTGGCTGTTTGAGTTTATCTCTGTTTCTGAATATTATTTTGGTTTTGACCCAAGATAGTAGAGAGTCCTCTTATGTGGTCATTCATGACATGTGATGTCAATGATGGAGTATTGCTTGTGGCAGTTTGACAACATTTGGCCCGTGCTGACCTACTCAATCGAAGGATGCGCAAGATTGAACAGATAGTCTTATCTTGGCAATGGTTGCAGAACTTTTAGGACTGTAATGCGGCCCGTTATGCAGATATTTTTCCCGAAAGCGGCCGCGAAGGGTTCTTTCAAAAAGAGCGCTGCCATTAAAGACTGTCATCAAAGACTGCCCAAAGTTCTGCTGAAGTGATGGCTGTCTTTACAGATTGTCATCAAAGACTGCCCAAAAGCTCTGCTGAAGTGATGGCTGTCTTTAAAGATTGTTATCAAAGACTGCCCAAAGTTCTGCTGAAGTGATGGCTGTCTTCAAAGATTGTCATCAAAGACTGCCGAAAGTTCCGCTGAAGAGATGGCTGTCTTTAAAGATTGTCATCAAAGACTGCCCAAAGTTCCGCTGAAGAGATGGCTGTCTTTAAAGATTGTCATCAAAGACTGCCTAAAGTTCTGTTGAAGTGATGGCTGTCTTCAAAGACTAGAGAAAAGATTGCAAATCTTCGACTAGAGAAAAAGATTAGAGAAAAGACTGCAGAGAAAGACTGCCAATCAAAATCTTCTGAAAAAGTCTTAAAATATATTCTTTTTCTGTCGGGGCGCAGGGATCGCACCTGTGGATTTGACAACCCTCTCGTCACTTCGTGCGTGTTGGACGTTCAAAACTGTGGTAAAACGCAAATTTTTCACGTCGCCGAGCGACCCTTTCGTCACTTCGTGCGTGTCGGACGTTCAAAACTGTGGTAGTAAAACGCAAATTTTTTACGTGGCCGAGCGACCTTTTCGTCACTTCGGGCGTGTCGGACGCTCAAAACTGTGGTAAAACGCAAATTTTTTACGTGGCCGAGCGACCCTTTCGTCACTTCGGACGTGTCGGACGTCCAAAACTGTGGTAAAATGCAAATTTTGGATGTGGCCGAGCAACCCTTTCGTCACTTCGGACGTGTCGGACGTTCAAAACTGTGGTAAAACGCGAATTCTGCGTCTGCAGCTGGCAACCCTCTCGTCACTTCGTGCGTGTCGGACGCTTAAAACTGTGGTAAAATGGACGTTTTTGACCGGACTAAACCGGACTACGGTGAAAAACTTAGGTGAAATGGACGTTTTTGACCGGACTGGACCGGACTACGGTGAAAAACTGTAGTAAAATGGACGTTTATGACCAGACTGAACCGGACTACGGTGGAAAACTGTGGTAAAATGCATGTGGTGGTGGTGTTGTGGTGGTGTGTGGTGGTGCGGTGGTGTTTTTGTGGTGGTGTTTTTGTGGTGGTGTTGTGGTGGTGTTTTTGTGGTGGTGTGGTGGTGTTTTTGTGGTGGTGTTCTTGTTGTGGTGTTCTTATGGTGGTGTTTTGTGGTGGTGTGGTGGTGGTGTTTTTGTGGTGGTGTGGTGGTGTGGTGGTGTTTTTGTGGTGGTGTGGTGGTGCTTTTGTGGTGGTGTTTTTGCTGGTGGTGT
>DF245600.1:0-16471 GCA_000507305.1 Breviolum minutum Mf 1.05b.01
GGCCTGATATATCAGGCAAAAAGGCACAGAACCCATCCCAATACATATTTTGCTTTAAAGCAAAGGAAACTCCAGCTGGAAAAATCCAGCTTTCGTGATAACTTCCCAAATATGAGATGGATGATTTGCATGTAAGGTAACTTCCGTCAGGGGCTGCGATGGAAGCTTCGCACCCCATAGGCAAGACCTCGCATTTCTTCCAGTTGAGGCGAAGACCATAATTCATTCCCATGGCTTCAATGCATCTCATATGTGTTTCTGCTCGACAAGGGTCCGTGGCAACCACCAATGTATCGTCAACATAAACCAGTTCATTAACAGGAAGGACACAGGGTTGCCTGGTTTCAACTTCCATTGCGAATTTAGCCGACGCGTCAAAGAGGAGCACGGTCATCACGATTGAGAACAGGAAAGGTGATAATGGACATCCTTGTGATATGCCAAAATGTTGCGGCCTTGGTCCGGACGTATGTCCAGCATCTCGCACAACAAACCTCCGACCAGTGTATATTGCACGTATAATGGCGCAAAAACCGTCAGGGATACCGAAGCGCCGCAGAGCAACAATCAGGCCATCCGGGGAAATGGAGTCAAATGCTTTTGCCCAGTCGAGAGCCAAGAATACTATCGAACCATCTTTTGCAGCGCAAGTTCGTTCCAACAAGCGCCTTGCAACAAACAAAGCATCTGCACAACCTCGGCCAGTTCGAAACCCGAATTGTGTGGGCCAAATTCTTGCGTCTGCGCCTGGTGCTTTTAATCTACGAAGCAAAATTGTAGCGAACAGCTTGTAGCCGATTGCCAATAATGAGATCGGGCGATAATTTTCACAAGAAGCCGGGTCTCCTTTTTTGAAAATTGCCGACACCAGTGCTTCATGCCACTCGTCCGGAACATGTCCACTGCACCACACCTTATTGCACAAGCAAACGGCCCAGTGACAACATAGAGAGTCTTGGACACAAATCGTTTTCCAAAATTCTGCAGGCATGTTGTCCTTCCCCGTTGCTCTCCGGTTTTTCAATGTTTTTGCTGCAGAAATCACTTCCTCAACTGTGATGTCATCCTGCGAGACTGGTAAGGGGGGTCCAAGGCTGTCACAACTGGCTCCCGTCGTAGAACGATTGCACCACTGGACTGTTTCAAAATGCTTGGCTAGCACATCTGCCCGGAGATTGCTTTCCACAACGTCCTGGCCATCTTTCAGGCGTCCCTGTTTGGGACAAAAGCCTTTTCTCAATTTCCTGATTTCCTTCCAGTCCCCCGTAGCAAGCATGTTATTGAGCCATTGCGTCCTGTCCGTCTTCACCGCACACTTGATGCTCTTTGTCAAGTGCTTTTCAAGTTCATGATTGTGCGGTGCTCTGGCAACATCCCGATCCGAAATCAATTGCAATGTAATATTTGAAATCCATGGTTTGCGAGCTCTGCGGGGAACTTTTGGCAAGCATTCACCAGCAACTTTCTCATAGCAAATTCGCATGTTAGCACACATCTCATTGGTGGAGAGGTGGTCTGCATGTAAGCTTTCCATTTCAGATTGAAACAATTCACGAAACCTGTTACCGACAACACGGGATTCCAAAGACGCGACATCAAATTGATGAACTCGGGGTTGGGCAATTCGCTTTGGGATTGCAACATCCAATTGCACAATGATGGGGAAGTGATGTGATGCCAAAGCCATATCCATGCAAGAGGCCACATCTTGTATTACATGTAGCCAATCCGTGTTGGTAAGGATAAAATCTATTTGTCCAAAATTGGCAGGGATCAACGCAGAGCATGGATTGGAACCCACATTGTACACAGTGACCTGCCGACTTGGTGGTTGAGCAAAGAAAGTGTTACCAACAACAAGGTCCAGCGCCTCACAATGCTCTAGCAAAAGTTGTCGATTTGACTCTGGGTGGGGTTCGGCTGAGGTGTATCCAAAGATATATTCGCCCAACCGATGCTCTTCAGTAGCAAACCGAGTGTGCAACCTTGCATTGAAGTCGCCAAGCACCAACAATGGCCCATGCCGAGATAATTTGCCAATCCATTCACTTGAACTTTGGTAAAAATGAAGCCTTTCTTCAAATGGTTTGCCTTGATGAGGCGCATAAAGGCTGCAAACCACCATTTTCCCACCCGGCACACGCATTTTCAGCGACGCTTGCCGACCAGAAAATTGGCAGAAGCTAACAACACTCCGGCGGCAATGAGGGGCGACCAAAAAACCAACGCCTGCATATGCCTCATCCTCCTGGCCAGAAGTTATGAGCAAGAAGCCAGCATCTGTAACAAAATATGCAGAATCAATCCAATGAGTCTCTTGAAGGCACATAATTCCAACCTTTCGATTGATCATATGTACTTGCAACTCATCAATTTTCGATGTTGTGAGGCCTTCGACGGTCCATGATGCAACAACAAAATTGGTAGAAGTGGTCTGTAAACTTCCCCCTCAGAAATTTGCAGCTGCTGATTCACAACGGCCATTGCCGGATCCGTGAATGCAGTATGAAAAATTGACAGCATCAGCTGTCTGTGAAACAACGCCATTGCCCATACCCATGTGCCCGACTCCCTATGGGCGGTTCGCCCCCTTGGAAGTTCCTTTCACGGAGCCTTTGGAACCTTTGGATGTACGCATGATCAATTCCTTAGATTTTTGCAGCAAATCTTTGACACCCTGGCTGTCATGAAGCTCTTTCCAGGTCAACCAGTCCCCATGCCATTCATAATCAACTGCATGTTTGGACACGTGGGCTGTCAACGCCAATTCCCCACCCACCGTCAAAGTGTATGGTGCAACTTCTGAAATGTTGACATTGTATGGTACCTCCCAGTGCTCTTTGAACAGCCGCTTCAAACCATAACAGAAGTTACGCGCAGCTCGGTCGACTGGATCACGGTCCTGGGATGCCCACACTTGCTTGCCATCGTTCTTCAAACCAGCTGTCCTCAGCAAAGTCACGGCCATGTCTCTTTCATATGTGCCTTTGAATTCTGCAAAGACCATGCCCTTGTACATGCCTTTGGCGTACACGTGTGTTGGGCTCGGACTGTCCAATACCGCCAGTTTGTCTTTCAACCAAGCTTGTGCTTCACCCAATGATTTCAACCCTTCCAAGTTGCCAATGACTGCTGTGACGGACCTTTTGTCTGCCAAATTCTTGTCAGCAAGCACATCAGCCTTCTTTTCACGCAAAACTGTTCCAACCTCATCTCGCACAAAATCCTTGATTTTCGAAATCTGAGCCTGCAACTGTTGGCCTACTTCCTCCAATTTGTCCACCCGTGTTTCTGACATGTCCATGCGCGACTCCATGCGCTGCAGCCTCGCTTCCACTACATCCTTGAGTTCTCCATACTTGGATGTGAGATGTTCACACGTAGTTTGTAAAATTTCGATGTTGGCGGTGATGGGTTCCAGCTGTTGCTGAAGGAGTTGTGCCATGCCTGCCATGGTGACTGCGCTTGAATCAGGGCTCATTCCTGGATGGGGGCATGTAGGCACCAATTCTTGTTCATCATCTTGCAAGGGTGTATAGCCATCCTTGTTGCCGCCAGGTTTGTGCAGAAGCGGCGTGAAAGGGGAGTCAAGGTCTTGCTGGTATTGGGTCCTCGGTTTCTTTGTTGCGACCATTTTTCCCCATGGGTTCTGCAAGCTCGCCGGGCTGCGCTCCATGTGAACGTGCGGTGAGAACGCGAGAAGTTGAGGAACAAAAAGCGCGAGCAAAAACCCTTGAGCAAAATACTGCTTGAGCATTTCCAAATACTTTGACGCGAAATGCGCTGACAGGCACGGCATTTCCAAATATTGTGACGCCAAATGCGCTGACAGGCACAGCATTTCCAAACACTGTGATGCGAAATGCGCTGACAGGCACCGCATTTCGAAATACTTTGACGCGAAATGCGCTGACAGGCACGGCATTTCAAACAGTGTGATGCGAAATGCCCTGACAGGCACAGCATTTCCAAACAGTGTCGCACGAAATGCCCTGACACGCACAGCATGTACATACCAATGCCTGTACGACTTGGAGTGGACGCATAGACAAAAAAACACACGGCAGTCCATGTTTTTCCGCCATGACGAAGGCTAGTGGTGAGGATTTTCGTGCTAGGGCAAATTCCAATCCACGTCACCGTGTTGACCAACAATGGAACGCAGCAACCGGCGAAACACAATATCCATTTTGCAAAGTTTTTGTTTGTACACTATTCTGTGGGCAGCACAAAAAAACACGCAACAAGAGTGACCATCTCGCGTTACAAAAACTTGAACCGGTCTCGCATTGCAACATTCCTGCTTTCCAACTGTGGCCTGTTTGCAAAGAACGTTTTCGACGCAGCGTGGAGGTGATGTGCCAAATTTAAGTGTGTGATTGCCAGTCTTCGCTGGGGTTCCTACAGCCCCAGTTCTGGCCACAGCTGTGACAACGTGTTCTTCCAGTCTTCGTCCCAACCGAAACATTTGATATTCTTCAAATTGCTTTACTTCCACAAATCGTTTGAGGCATCCAATCCTTTTTCGGCAAGCCATGTACACAAAACGTTGTTGTGACAAGGGGAACAACAAGTGGAAAAATTCCCCATTTACATTTTTGAGCAACTAAAATGATGACGTGCCAAGGCGCCACGCACCAAAATGCCCACTTTCGTTGCAGAGTTAACTGACGAGTTATTGCGAGGCACCTTGCAATATGACCAGTACAGGTCGGCCGAAACCTTTTCCGTGGGGATCTACAACACAAGTTCCATGCTGCTCCTCGAATTTGTCCAGAAACCCCAAACCTTTGAGTTTCAATGCGGAGGAGAAAGCCGCCGATGAAGCAGGTGTTTGGCAGACACTTGGATTTGTTGCACTTGTTACTTGTTCAAAAACATTTTTACACTGGAGAGATTCCCGCAGCGCTTCACAAGAAACTTCCACCGGCCAAACAGCTATTCGATTGTTGTACCAAGACTTTACCTTCATGATTGCGGTTCTCATTGAACCCTTTCAAGAGGCATAGCATCAATAGGAGCAGCAAGTTTCCGACAACACAGGCGGATGTAAGAACACTTGAACACTTGTTCATCGCAACATTACTTTAGGATAGGGTTCGGGAAAAACGAATGCCCGCTTGGATCGTCAATTTGGACGCGTTGTGTCTGGCCTTGCGAGACCATGGCGTCTCAGACCGACAGAGCAACAGTGTACGTTTTTCAATCCACGCAAGGGTGCCAAAACGATATGTGTTAAGCCCTTTGTTTTGCAGTGTGTTCCAACGGGTGCAATGTCAGATTGGAGAGTCAAAAGGCCGAAGAAAACCCACGTGGTTTCGACCTCGGAGACCGATTGCCATCGTGACGAGTTGGTGGAAGGATGGAAATGTAGACTGCCGCGAATGGAAACGATCGAAGAAGTGGTTGAGGGATGATGAAACGATTGACTTGCGTCAACAACGAATGATGTATCACATCATCGGTTTGTGTCATGCCCGTTTTTCATGTCATCACTGGGCACCACTTCCCCAATCATTACGCAAATCAACATCCTGTTCGACAGCTCGTTGTCAGATGCATCGGAATCCCACTGGTATCCATATTCCGGAACTATCCTTTGCCAGGAAGGTGCCCGAACGTTCTACATGCTTCAAACCCAACGTGCAAACCCATGCGGAATAAGCATGAAACAGGATATTTCTCCCGCGCTCTGTCGACCAGCAATCAATGAAACTCTGAAAATCCAAGCCTGCGTCAAAGTCCGCCAAAGAACAACAATTTGTTGCTTCGCGATCTCGTCGCGCTCGTTACACCATGTTTCCGCAAGAACAAAAAATCAAAACAGAAGATCTCAACGTCACCTGTTACAGCAATGATCGCAAATCCGTGCTTGACAGTTCGGTATCTTGGAGCTATCGGAACCCGCCGGCGCTATGACACATGAAAGAAGGGGATACAGGCCAGGAAGCAAAGAAGTAACAAAATGATAGTCACTTACTGCTCACTTTCTTCCAATACTTTCCCTTGCGTGGTGAAAAAAACCCTAGCCCATCCAATCGCCAAAATTTTGCACAGTGCCTGGGGGTTGCCCTGTAAAAACCTGCAATTGAACAGCGCCTCTGCAAAAACGTGCACTTCCTTTCCTTCCGGCTGGACCTTGTCGTTTGCTTACCTTGCACTTGGTCGCATTGAACGTACTCCAAGCACTCGTTTCGGAAGAGCCAATGTGTTGAAAAAACATCCGGGTACGGCCAAGTGTGTCGTTGACGAAACAATGCAATGCTACTGGTATACGCCTCCTTGTGTTACTGGTTTAGCCCTTTCAAACACCTTGGACTGCGTTGATTCGGAGGCTCCATCGACAGCTTTGAGTTGCGGTTGTCCTGACCAACACAGAATAGAAACAACGGGGATGCACATGATAGTTTTGCTGACCAAAACGTTCACGGATCGCGTGTTTAACAAAATGATGAAAAGGTTGATAGCACTCCATTCGGGAATAAAAGGGTTTGAAGTTCGAATGTATGATTGTCCCTATATTCGGAGTGTTCAACCTTCGCAGTGTTTGAGGGGGTCCTGCGCCCAAGACCGGTGCTTAAGCCGTGGCATATAAACGATCTTCCACAGAAATCGTTTTTCTCATGCAGAAAGAAATCATTGTTTGTTTTTTTTTCGATTTTGAAACCAATCAGCTTCCTCATGAGAATGTTTTGGCTGTGCCAGCCTGTAGTTCGTCTCTGAATGGAACAACGGATGTTATCCATTCCTGCAGGTGTATCTTTTTGATGCATGTCCCAGCCCGACGTTTGGGCGCATCCAATCATACATCGAAGGTTTGCATCAAACCACGCTGTCTGAGTCAGTCAGATTGGACCATTTCTCCTTGTCTGGCATTTTGTTCGCTTACTACCGCCGTTTCGGCATTTTGTGCTGTGTTGAGGGTCGAGAATTGCGTTCTTTTCTTCAAAGGGTCAAAGAAAACTAAATGATTGTATTTCCAAGGTCGAGTCATATCCTCCACAATTGTCTGGCATAGAGATGAGGTCTCGACATGTTGCGACAAACGTGCAAGGTTCGTAGTTTCAAATTCGGGGATTTCTGGTTCAGTTGCTTGTGCGATCACTAAAATCTTGCGACATGCATCCACAGCACGTTCGTGGAGGGTTGATTTTTTTCCCCCGTGTCGGAGTTCGCACGTGTAAATGTTTCCCAAAATACTGAATGACATGTTGTCAACAAACAAAATACCAAAAGGTGGTATTTCCAACACGGCATTGGTCAACACTTATGGCATAACGCTGCGATGCCCAGCCAAACATTACAGCAACCGTTCGAAACCCTTTTTAAACTCACCTCTTTTTGGAAGCTTTTACAACCTTCAGAAACCCTCGAAACGGAGACCCGTGTTGTTATGCATGGAGGTTGCGCTACAGAATTGGATAGAACAAATGTGAGGGATTTGCCTTGCCCCATCCACCCACTGTGGCAATGACAAAATCAACTCAAATCAAACGGTGTTCAACAGGTCCGCGTAAAAAAAAAACAAAACAAATCATGGATATGAATTTGGCAACATTTTCGGAATTCTGTACCGATTGAACCTTAACGACTTTTTAAAAAAAATGTTTTTGTTTTCTTTTGCGAATTCGTTTTTCATTTAGACTTATCCTTTGGATGATATGAGTAATCAGCACGCATTCTGCTGAAGAATGACGGTCCAGACGTTGTTTCTGTATTGTTTTATTGCAGGTGCAAAATGAAGCAGGCAATTTTATTGTTCACTTTATTTTTGTATCATCTTTGCATCGACTGAATAAAGGACTGAATTCTGAACAACCGGGGCTCGACTGGTTTTCATGAAAACAAACGGGCAGAAAATATTTCACCAAAATTGATGGAATTTATTGATGTATGTTGTCTGGATTGCAAAACAAGCGTAGGTGGTATCCCCAACAGCAAGGAGGTTTGCATTTGTGAAATAAGACATAATTACCACCTTTTCTTTGCCAACCATTGTGGCAAAATACAAGAGTATACTTGAAAAGTACAAAAGGATACGTTCAACGTCCAAAAATGCACGTTCAAAGTACAAAAGGATACTTTCAAAGTACAAAAATATTTTTTCGAAGTACAAAGTTACACTGTCAAAGTACAAAAGCATATTTTCAACGTACAAAGTATACTTTCAATCTACAAAAGGATACTTTCGAAGTACAAAAGTATATTTTCGTACAAATATATACTTTCAAAAATACAAAAGTATACTTTCAAAGTACACCGGTATATTTTCAAAGTCAAAAGAACACTTTCAAAGTACAAGAGTATGAGTGTACGTTCATAGTACAAAAGTATATTTTCGAAGTACAAAGTAACTTGCGGACCCTTGGGAACGGAATCTCCGGAACCCGGAACCTTCTTAATACTTCGGGTTCCCGGAACCCGGTTCCCAAAACCGCTTCCGTCCAAACTTCGGGAACACAACCTATTGTCTTGGAACTCATCGAACACCGAAACCTTCGAAACCTTCGAAACCTTCGAAACCTCGCGCTCGCAGCCTTTTGAGCCCGGAACAGGTCCGGAACCAGAACCGGTTCCAGAAACTGAACCTGGAACCGGTTCCCGGAACCCGGTTCCTGCCCAGAACCGCCCCAGCTCGCCCAGAACACACCGAAATCGATAGTGTGCGAAGACCCAGCAATAGCATTCTGCTGTTGGGAAACAATATATTTGACATTGTGTTCATGAAAAGCAAATGCGGCGATAACACAATTTGAAACTTTGTTTTGATATTTGTTGCGGGGCGCAAAATGTATACATGGCACATGTCATCAGCAAAATGAATATGTGCTGTTGTTTGGGGATCTAAAAACACACTACGCAGGCAGAACACAAACTTTGCACACGCACTTCCAGTACCACTATTACCACATGACACGGTGGGGAGAGCTTCAAAAATAGAAAACCTGATGGCAGAGCAAAAACACTGATGGATCCAACTGTCCAGCTGTCTAGCTGATCAACGGACCATCTGATCTTCTGACTATCTGACTAACGGATTAATTGACTACAAAGATTAACTGACTAAATCACTTAATGACTAACTCACTAGCTGACTAGTTGACTACCTGAGTAGTTAACTAAATCACTTTGTGACCAACTGACAAGCTGAGGAACTCACTAGCGACTATCTAACTGATTGTCTAGCTAACTCACGGACTAACGAGCTAACTGCCTCACTGACTGACCGACTTACTGACTATTTGACTAATTGATTTACTGACAAAAAAAACTAACTAAGTCACTAACTGAGGGTCTGACTGCTTCACGAACTGACGAACTGTCTAACTGACTATCCGACTAACTAACTAGTTCACTGATACTAATTTACTAACTGAATGACTGACTTACTTGCTGACAATTGACTAACTGACTTGTTGAGTATCTTACTAACCAAAGTGATCAACTGACAAACTGACTAATTGAATAGCTGACTCTCTGACTAACTGACTCATTTAATTTACTACTTGACTCACTAAATCATTGCCAACTCACGCAGCAAGTAACTGTCCATGTGTCTAACTCACTAACTCACTAACTGCCNCTTTCTTGCTGTGGATGTGGGAAATGATTCTCGCCCTGTTGATTGAGTTTCAGCTACCATCAGCGCTCAGAATTCAAATAGGATGCAAAGTAGGAAAAATATCTGCCAGCTCACATCTGCTTGCAATAGTGTGGATTGGAATCATTTCTGGCCAGGTTGACAACATCCTATAACAGTCGAAACAAAGCATCTCTTGCTCTCCAATCACATGTGGAAGCAGCCGCTTTGACTGCTGCTGCTGCCGATCCGCTGCTTCGATCAATCTCAAAGCAAGTTGTGCACCATCTATGATACTAGCAGTTGGACATCTTCTGACTGCATGTTATGAAATCCTTGAGAAACAGCCTAGATCCACAATTCGAAGCAACTGACAGCAAAATCTGTGAAATGCAAACACTGTTGAAGCAATCTCTGCAATCGAAACCTCAAATGCTAGAAGAGAGCAATGCCAGCATCGGCAAATATGACTCGATTAGCCCACAACCCAAAAGAGCTCTCACCGAGATTTCATGGATTCCTGAGCTCCGTTACCATATTTCGTTTTTCTCGAAACCAAAAGTCTTGAAATCACACCGTCCATTCATGATATTTGCATGAACACCCCCACCTGACATCCAAGTGTTTTGGAGAAGCTTTCAACGCAAACAGAGGTTGAGTAGTGAAAAAACATCCACATAAGAACGAAGGGCAAAATCATCAAATGCTGCACCTGCCACAAAAAATGGATGGGCAGAGTCACCTGCCAGGAACTTGCAAGAGCAGAATCACGAAAGGATGCACCGCAGAATCACGAAATGCTGCACCTGCCACGAACAATGTATCTGCGCCTACTTAATAAACTGCAAGAGCAGAATCGCTAAATGCTTCGCCGGCCACGAAAACTGCAAGAGTAGAATCACCACATGCTGCGTCTGCCACGAAAACTGCAAGAGCATGATCTCCACATGTTTTACCTGCCACGAAAAATCGAAGGTCAGAATTGCTAAATGCTAGCAGGTCCTAAGCGAAAAGCCGAATTATAACGTTAACATTAAATTTAAGATTGCGCCGTTGCGCTGTGAAATCTGCATGCTCTCTAACACAAATCATAACGCAGCTCACATTGAAAAAAAAAATCAATCTACCATTTTTCTTGCGACCTCAACGTTACGATTTGCATTTTCGCTTAGACTCTGCGCTGAAAACGAAAGCATTACCTTTGATTTCAACGTTACGATTAGGCATTTCTGCACGCCCGGCTCAATTCCCTCCATTCCCACTTTTAAAAAAAATGTGGAAGGCAGCAGTACGGCCCTTTCCATTGCTGCAGAAACGCATTGTAGATGGTTGAGCAGTTCTGACAAAAAAGAAACATGCGTGATCTTGTAGATTTAAGTCTACTTTCCACCCTCATTCATTTTCTTTTCACTTTTCTTTTGGCTGCAAGCTGCTAGGGTACGTGTCCCGGGCCGATCGCTCTTCAGTCAGCTGAAACTACACGAAACGGACAAATCCAATGTCGTGAGAAAACAAAAACATTCATCATCAAAGACCAGAACAATGAACGAATTGATCAAGCAAATCCGCAAACAAATTAGTTCTCCGAGGTCGAGTAAGTTAAAGACGAGAGAACCATTCCGGAGTCAAGTCATCGACGGTGCTCAGAAAGAGGAGGAGGATCGGCGCAGAGCAGTCATTGGGTTCGAGATACCTGTAACAAGAGCACGCATTCGATCGTAGGGTAAGACGCACCGATGACAGAATATAAGAGTATAAGGAAAAACTGGCCGAATTGTCACATTCATTTTCTTTTTACTCGTCCAGAAACAAGACAAGTGCTGTAATGCCAAAGAGCGTTTCCCAGCGCCAAATTTTGCACTGGTTGACAGCTTGCTATGCATCATTTCTAACTGAAAAGGTCACCTTTGCATTAGCTGAAAAGACAAAAGAGTTTATGACGTGAGATTGTTGTAGCTGTTCCTATGGACGCCAAAAGCATGCTACGAGGTCAGAGAATCGTAATCATTGGCACAATATGTTGTCGAAGCCTAGCTGTTTAGAACCAAAGGATCGTGATACTGAACTCATGTGTTGCGCAAGAATCTTAACACTGGAACTGGTGCTGGAACACTCAGCCATGAACAATGTGGCCATGGGACTTTCTTACATGGCAGTCACAGCTTTTCAAGACATGTCAGCCTTGCTTTTTTTTGCTGTGCGCTGCTTGCGTGCCACGAAGGTCGCGGGCGGAGCCCTTCAGTCAGCGAAATAAGCGAAATAAGTGAAAAACCAAATTAAGCAACAATGCAAACAAAACTAATTAACGCCGAGGTCGCATTGGGTCACAGACCGAGAACCTGGCGGATACAGTCGATTGATGGCGCCGTACCCGTCCGTTGCACCGTTGTCATGGGGGTTTCGAGATACCACAGACGGAGAGCATTGGTACAGGTACTCAACGCAATCGACGTAGTAGTAACCTAGATCCAAAGGCGTGCAACCTGAAGTCCGGTGAGACAATCCGGCCAAGGCGTACTACCGCATGCCTTTTGGTTGGAGAGCGGTGAAACAAGTGAAACGCACCGTCGCAACCACCTCAGGGTCCTCTCAGCTTCCTCTCAGTAGTTCTTCTCCAGGATGTAGTGAGGCCCAGCCAGACAACAAATGGAGGAGCACCAAGAGGTGTCGAATTAGAAGGACAGCTAGTAAGCCGACTATAAGCGAGGCTAGGTGAGCGTCATCAAGAATGAGGAAGAGAAGTAGGAACCCAGACAGCAAGGTATCCGGTGGACTTCGTGAGAAGGTCAAAGGACACCATACCGTTCACAGACTTCATTGGATTGGGTAGACCACTTTGAGTCCTCCATGGCAACTGGCGGGGAGCAAGAAGATAGGGAGATGACTTTGGATCTGAGTCACTTGTGGGTTCCGATTTGGTACACGCGTCCAAAGCTAAAGCGCCGGTGTCATTTAAGCAGAACTCATTGCTTGTTGTAGATGTTGTCAGGACGGTTGAACAAGTGGTTCGAACTACAGATGTTGACATACCACGACCTTGACAGAACATCAAGAATGGTTTGGTACAAGGCACGACATGGTTTTCCCATTTGTGCTTCTTATAGTAGGAACTATGTTGATGTGCTGAAGACTCGTAAGCTGGACGAATGGCCCTACAGGACAACGTTGGGTTTCCGTAATCACCATGGCCGGCAAGTCATTGAATTGGGGGTAGTCCGTGAAGACCCTTCGACGAAGGTACCTTCGAAGGTCTGGACCCTTCAAGCCTTCAACGAAGGTCCTGTGCTGGGAGCCGGGGCGGGAGAGGTGCTGAAGTGCAGACCTTCGAAGGTACCTTCAAAAAACCTTCGACGGTACCGACAAAGGGACCTTCAAAGGGGACCTTCAAAGGTACCTTCAAAGGTCCCGACCCTTCGAAGGTAGCTTGGAAGGTCGCGACCCTTCGAAGGTACCTTCGAAGGGAACCTTCAAAGGTACCTTCAAATGTCCCGACCCTTCAAAGGTAGCTTGGAAGGTCACGACCCTTCGAAGGTACCTTTGAAGGTCACGACCCTTGAAAGGTACCTTCGAAGGGGACCTTCAAAGGTACCTTCAAAGGTCCCGACCCTTCAAAGGTAGCTTGGAAGGTCGCGACCCTTCGAAGGTACCTTCGAAGGTCCAGGTACCTATGTGTAAAGTATGTACCGAAGCAGTCCATGCCCTAGCACTTAGAACACGAGCTACATTAGGTTTGGCCATGTGTGAAGTATGTACCCAAGCAGTCCATTCCGTAGCACTTAGAACACGAGCTACATTAGTTTTGGACATGTGTGCAGTATGCACCCAAGCAGTCCATTCCGTAGCACTTTGAACACGAGTTACATTAGGTTTGGACATGTGTAAAGTATGTACCGAAGCAGTCCATTCCATGGCACTTTAAACACGATTTACACTAGGTTTGGACATGTGTGAAGTGTGTACCGAAGCATTCCATTCCGTAGCACTGAACACGAGTTACATTAGGNCAACAACAAGGAACAACAAGGAACAAACAACAACCACCAACAACAAGAAGAACATCAAGAGCAATATCAACATCAACATCAATGACGGAAATTCAATCGCACCAAAAACAACAAGAAGAACATCAATATCAACATCAACATCCGGAAATTCAATTGCACCAGCGCTGATCTCCCCGCCCAACGTCGGAGAGCAAAGAAAGATTCAAGGAAGCGTATATTTTTTTCTTAGAGTAACACATTCGAATGATTTAATAGAAGCTTCAAAAATTGGACGGTGATCTTCAAGATACCTTTGAAAGGTGGAAACTTTCGGAGAAGCAGAGAAAGGTTCAGAACGAAGTCCTAGAACTCCGAAATGTCCTTTGTGTCATTTCAAAGAGTCTGTTTTTGAGTCCGCCTGGCAGAGTTCATCAAGCTCATTTTTCAGTATCAGCACTGTTTAGGGACCCTCGCAGATTCTGGCCTTCTTTCAATGGATGAATCTGGGCCGCAGTGCCGCTGAAACGAGCGCCTTGGTGATCACTAGTGGGTTAGTGAAGTGCCAGCAGGACCTATAACACAGCCATCCAACGTAAACTGCCATAAATCTTGATTGGCAAAAAACACTAGTTTGCAGCCCAGGTCATGAGACTTGCGCGGACCGTGCCCAAGAACATCCACCTTTACAAGCAGCAGTGCGCTTGGAACAATCATGCCTGCATGCGGAGATATATATCTCTTTTGGGCAAGTCATTGGGGATGCTGTGAGGCAGCGCTATGTCATTTTACAACGAGATCTGCATGGTTCTCATATCGACCAGTCGATTCTGACCTATGCCAAGCGCTGTGGGATCCATCTGTGCTGCGCCGGCATCGATGACAGGTCATTGCTTAAGACGACGAGTGAAGAAGGTCCGCATCTTTCGTGCGTGGTTTTCACATGAACGGTATGAAGCTGAGTTTATGGGAGCTTCGGAGTTTCTGAATCGGAGAGTGAATGAAGAACTGCAAAGAGCTTTTGAGGCTGAGACACCTTCTTCTGAACTATGTCCATCGCCTCAGATCTATCACATTGGAACCCCAAGTGAGCGTACGACTTCAGAAGGTTCTCGAAGTGTAGTGTTTCAAAGAACTTACCTTTAAATGATCCAGTTTTTGGAATTTCTTCTGGAAGCATTCCTTGTGAGAATCCAGGGCTGAGACCTATACCAGCCCAAGGACCACCACCACCTGCAGGGAGTGCAGGGAGTGCAGGAGTGAGAGATCCTTGTGCTCATCTTCTCGAATCGCAACCGGCAATGAGTGTGCTGATGATGCAGATGGCAAGGGAAATGAATCAAAGGAGTCTTCAACAGCAGTTGCCGCAACAACGGCAGCAACAAGTTCGGCAAGATCCGAATCAACCTCAAGCTGCAGGGCAGCAAGGAGGTCAGAAAGGAACTTCTGAGAAGGAAATGAAGATGGATGAAAAATAGATTCCAGCTATGCCAGTGCCAGGATGGAAATCTTGGACTTCGAGAGGAAAAGAACTGTCAGGTTTCAAGGATTGGTTGGAGAAGTTCAGTGGTTGGTTGAGCCTTATTCATGATGCTTATGGACCAGAGATTTGGGAAACTATCCATGCAGACTATCCCATCCAACCTTGTAGATTACCAGAACAATTGATGAGGAGTAAGCGTCTATTCCACATCATTCAACAACACTTCAACGTGCTGCCTATGCCATCTTGTGGATGGGCCTACGTGGCGAAAGAGAAGGCCTTCCTAGCATGCTTGCCACATCCTTTGCTGAGGCAGCCGGAGTGTCTGGTCGCCAAAAATGGGGATTGGTGCTCTCCAGCAGTGCGAGGGTCTCTCAGGTTACGTATCAAACGGTAGTTGGTGTAAGATACCCAGAACTGGTCACCTTCAATGGAACACAGTGGAAGTTTGGCAAGTACGTCCAACAGGAAAGTCCGCTGCCAGGTGGCTTCCTCCCTATTTTTTTGGATGTCCCACGTGCTAACATACATGCTGTTGAAGACATTGGGGCGGTGGTAGACTGGTTACTGGAACGTTATGATTTTCAGCCTGACGCTAAGTCTAACCTGGCGGTGCTGCATAACCGCAATGATATGACCAATCTATTCCGAGCCAGCAATTGGGTATCCTCTTCCAATGACTCCATTGTTTCCAGAGGGGTCACCACTTGTGCTGGAATGACGGCCCATACGGTCCTTCTTGCCCAAACTAAAGTGGGGTTTCTAACAGGAGGTCGCAAGAAATCCTTCCGTCTGCTCTCGGAAGATGAACAAATGGTGCAGCTGGAAGAAGCCTATGCTCGAGCAACTGTTGCCATCACCAGAGCGAGATCACTCTGTCTCATCATGGGTCCCCTGGACATGAAGGGCCTCTTGGGAGCAGCTCTATCTTCATGATGGTGAACTCTCTCGCTCACCGCCAGATGAGACTTTCGTCCACATGCTCCAACAGAACTGCTGCCTGTCTGTCCGCACTTCCCTCCCCCGGCAATTGTGGAAGCATTGCAAGATTATGTCACGCACTACTACAAGGTACGTCGTTTACACCTCATTGTGGTTGACCTGTGGCGGCCTTGGAAGTACAACACTGCCCGAGCTAGAGAAATCACTGATCAGCTTTGGCGTATTTCTCATGGTGATGATACACATCGGGTGAGCCCATTCAGGCCAGATGGCCCAGAGCCGCCACTTCGGTGCCGTCGATTTGCATAGGGATATGCTTTGGATGGTTCCGAATGTCCGAGCTACCTTGTGTGGCCTGAAAGGGACGGGCAATCCTATGTTCTTTTGGATACCTCCACAACTGACACACTTCCTCTGAATCATGAGTTTTTCCGCCCATTGGGTATGGAACATTTCTACGATTCTTTCGCACTTGAGTCCCTTTTT
>DF245601.1:0-16400 GCA_000507305.1 Breviolum minutum Mf 1.05b.01
TACCGAAGCAGTCCATTCCGTAGCAGGTTGAAAATGTGGCTTTTTACACGTACGGTTTCCCGTCCGCTAGCAAAATCATGTACCTATAACTTTACGTTCATATTAATAAGTAAATACACATGTAACATGACATGTATATTAAATATAGAGGATTACAAGTGGCACTTAGTCAACACTTGTTCAGTTTCTGTTGACAGTGTCTACAGCCCAAGCACTGAATTACACATTGCCTTGATCACCATCATCAGTTGCAACTGCCAAAGCGATGAAATCTGATGGAAATAACTGCCTTCTTTGCTGATGAGGCGCTCGATCGATTGCTCTGCTGAAGTAACTTACGTTTTTTTGCCAAGTCGTTTGGACCTTTTTGCATCTTTGTCTTGTTTTCTCTGCTGTCTTTCCTAGTTGCCTTGAGCCTCAACTGATCATCCCTTCTTGGAAAATCCTCACCTGCTCCTTTGCGTGTCTTTTATGTTCTGCTGCAGATATTTTACATGCTCACAGCCTCAGAAAAGGACAAATCCTGGTTGTGGCACATATCAAGCTGCTCAACACCGTCTTCCGGGATGTATACGATGAGGACAGGGCCGGATGCCACCCTTCATGTTGGTTACAAAAAGGTGGTGAAATAAAAGTACTTGAGCTGTGAACAAAAAGTATGTTTCTTGGTAGTATGGGCTGAGGGTTATAGCGCCTAGACCCTGTTTACTAAATGGAATGATATGATATCCATTACTGATCAACCAGTTATAGTGAGATTGGGATCTTTTAGGGCTTAAGTGTTGATGTGTTTGCTGCTTCTGTGTTACGTGCATCCGAGTCGATTTTTGTTGCATGTGAACCCAGACTCCACCCCAGGAAAAATCAGAACAATCCAGATTTGCGATACATTATATGATACAGTATGATACATTCGCATTAGGATCTGTATCAAAGGTCAAAGCTACATTTTTTGTCCCAAACGGCTTGCGAAATTGAGTTTTGCATAGAGTTAAGATGCAGATATGAAAACCAACACAAATCAACGCCTTTAAATTCACAGGGCAAACGCAGGATTAGCAACCTGTTTTGCATGTTTTTTGCATTATACTGAAACGGTAGTACTGCAAACATGGCATCATTCTTGCCTCAGAAAGGACAAAAATACTGCTAAGTTCAATACAGGACTTCCAGTCAGGGTTTGTGATGAATGTCGGCAAATCGCTGTTTTTAAAAGAATCACCCTTAAAAATGGTCTCTGAAACTGTGGTTTTTTGATTTTTAACCTGTTTCGGTGACCAGGAGCCTAAAGGGGCCAAGGCCAAGGTTTTGCCCTGAACCACGAGCTGTTTCCACTTCTTAGAGGGGAAACAACAAAAAACATTGCAACTGACATATTCCCTCATCCTATCCCCTTGCAAGCCAATATATTAAGCCATATGGCCATATGTACTTGGTATGGGTAGCACATGTTTCCAGGTGATTCTTGAGTTTTTGGTGATCCTTGGTCATAAAACTTCAGGAAATCTACATTCGGAATGCCGCCCTGTATGCTGGTGATGGCATCATCAATTTACGCCGCTCTGGACCGGCCTATGTCGCCATCACATTGGTGATACCTCTGTGCCTTGCCAAAGGGTGTGGGTGAAACACACATGTGAACACATTTCCATAGGATCAATGTATTGTAAATGTATTCCATAGGATCAATGTATGGTATATTTTACCCACAAATGTAGGTCAATATACCATACATTGATCCTGTGTATATGGTACTGTTCACGACATTTTCGAGCACCGCAAAATAGTGCCTCAGTCTTATCGTGATGCAAAGTACCACAAAAATACGCCTCAATGAAGGTGCCATTTGGCACATTGTGGATGGCCATGAGAATCCATGAGATGATATCAACAGACTCTGATGATTGCAATGAGCAGAGGATCCAAGCAACCAACATGCATGACCCATCCGTTTCGAAACATCCAACTTATAACGCCTGGTGGAAAAAAAACATCCAACCTTTGCCTTGCTTATGCGATCAACTGGACCTATCGATTTTCGCAAGTTGAGTTTGGGCACATTGATGTTGACAGTTGCAGCCATTTTGAGGAAGTTTGCAAAGAAGGAGATTTTCAAAGCTTTGACTGTTGCAGCCAAGTCGCTTGTCTGGAGCCATTCTGTTGAGCTACGGCGTGTACATGTGTATATAATGTATATACACATAAAGTATATTATATAATAGCCTGTATATATAAGATATATAAGTTTCCGAGATTGTTCAATAGTACTGTATAATACATAGAGTCTATATGAATAGCATATTAGATGTATACAGCATTGATCTCACTTCTCCACAATTACTTCATGCAAGTTTGATCCGCTCAAGTCATAGCAATAGAATTCAACAGAAATCTATGCCAATCAATAGGTTATATTGCCAATTGGGTTATTATATGCTACCTACCACCTATCATCCTGGAACTTCCGGAAACTCCATTCAGCCAACTTCACTTCCCTTTCAAGTCGCCACGAACTTCCCCTCCATTTTTCGACTTCCAAAACCTCTGCCCCGTTTGCAGAAACTATGCAATGTCGCACCAAGAGACTTGGCGGGAGCCAATTACATGTACCTCGACCTCGGCGTTTGATTCAACAAAACCACTCCATGGAGCTGATGAAGGGTCCCGGTTACAACAGGGGGAATGTGAAAATGGGACCCATATTGGGGTGATCAAACAATACAAATCTATGGTGATTTTGAGGGATTTGCCTTATAATAGTGCGGTTGGTAATACAATGACCCCTGTACAAGATGTTCGAAATAAAGATTTACAGCCCTGAAAATGAACGGCGAGTTCACCTAAAAATCACCCAATTCAAAGGAAAATCATCTTCCAGACCTTCATTTTTGGGGTGAACACATGTTAATTTTCCAGGGTGTATATCACAAGATGGGCAGTCATATTTTTTGAACCCCCTATATTAGTAGGGTTACGACCCCAGTTATCCATGGATAAAGCCATTGATGGCATCTTGCAAGGACAGGTCCTTGCCCCTTATATTGAGAACACATATAAGACAATATAAAGGTACTATGAAAATTACCATGGACACTTTTTGACATACTCTCCTTGGAACTAACAAAAAACCCAATCCCAAGGCTCTTGTGAAGATGATTTTCCTTTTCCAAAGGTGGGATAGGGATGTTTCCTTTCCAAAAATAGGTGGGCCCCCAATCATCCATTTTAATAGGGTTTTCCATTCTAAATCATCCATTTTGGGGTACCACTATTTTTGGAAACACCCATATGTTATATAGTTCCCTGGAGGGAGACATGCCATGATTTTTTTCTGTTTTCATGTCAGCATCTCAGGTGGAATCTTTCCAACGGAGCAAGGCTCGAAATTCGAAACGGCGAAACGTTGCGTTCTTTGTTTATTTTTTTTGTGCGCCAATGACAACACCTTTGGTTGTTTAAAACTCCCGGTGTTGTTTGTTTAGAGGTTGTTCTTTTTGGAATTAGAAGGTTAGTGACCCCAATGCGCAATATATATTTATACATGTTTTGTTTTTTTAGAGGAGGAAGTTGATAATTCCAATTGAAATCGTTTACCAGGCTCCTCATCGTTGTTGCCATCTCATCGTTAGACTTGGAGTCTCGTGGCTATTGGCCGTCCTAATGATGGACTGTAAAGTCATGTAAGGTTATGTAATTGTAATGACATACTGTTGATGGACAAAATCCTGCACCACCTGGGATGGTTAAAACCCTATAAATAATGGGATAATCATCATCCTTGGTGGTGCAGGATTTTGTCCATCAACGGTAGAATGAACTGTACCGTAAATATAATGCGACATATTTAATGTAATGTAAGGGGACCTACACTGTATTCTTGCTCCCTTTTTGGACCTGGGAAAAGAGAACTCCCCCTGTGTCACTGTAAATTCAACCCTTCCAGAGTTGGATGTGTGTTTGAGTTCTTTTCTCCACAAGTTCCCTTTACCCAACCCCAAACCCTAAAAACTTTTGTTTTGTCTGTTTTTTTCAACAAAAAAAACAACAACAACGGACAACGGACAGCCACCGCCACAGCAGGTTCTGGTGGTGTAGAGGTGCATATGGAATCTTTTCCTTCACAAGCATTGCGCTGGCGTGTAGGGATTTCTCATCAACTCTCAAAGCTTCATTCTGCACAGGCGTGGAGGGTTGGTTGGTTGGATGGGTTGGATGGGTTGGGAGGGGACCTAAGGGTTTATGGTGGGTTTGGCGAAACGAAAAAGGGAGAACATTTGAACATGGCATGTGTATATGTAAATATATATATATATATATTATAATTATATATATATACCCATATACATATATATATATATAGATATATAAATGGATGCTTTCCAAGAAGGTATAGTAAGACAAAAAAGACCGATGCGACATTTGAACGCCGTTGGCAAAGTATGTTTTCTTCCAAATTTTTTTGCCATTTGCAGTTAGCCAGTTGCATGATGCACTGAAAACCACACACACACACACACACACGCAACAAACGCAACCGCAATAAGTGATGCGAAGCCTTGGTATTTTTTGGGATGGTCTTACTGTTGATGGCTGAAATCCTGCACCAGTTGATAGGTAGTATATCCCAGTATTTATAGGGTTTCATACATCCCAGGTGGTGCAGGATTTCAGCCATCAACCGTAGTAATGATGGTATCAACCTCACCCATTTGATGACTTTTTACACCTGTCAGGTCAGAAGCGATGCTTCCTTATTTCTGACTGAGCTGATTGAGGAGGCAGTGAAATTAGGTATTGAATGGCCTAGTTCATTAGAGCCTGGCATGATAGAAGAACCTACGCAATAAAGATCAGATGAATCCTTTTGGATTCGAAATGTGCTTGTCTTGATGCCTGAGAGGGCGATGCATGTTCGGATGGTGATTCAAATCTGGCAGAGATTGGCAGGATCGTTGTGATTATCTGATTTTAGAGGTAAGTTGCTGACAACATGTCAGACAGAAGCGCCATGCAGAGCAACCGTGTCCAAAGGGACCAATCACTCATGTAGAAGTAGTGCATTTTGCAATCGTTTTAGAATCAAAAAACATTCTTGACGTGCCTCTGGGCACACGAGTGTCCAGGTGCTTCAGGTTTTGAGCCATGAGAATCTTGTTCTGCGTGTCATCCATTGCATGCGCCACTCTTTGCGGTTTCCTGGAAGTCCCATTTCTTCATACAAGTCAATCGATTCCTTCAGTATGCTTGACAAACATCTGGTCAACTTATAGCAACCTCACACGACCTCAGCCCAAAATGTAGCTGAGGAAGGGAAATCCCCTTATTTCAGGGAAATCTAGCTTGGTGAAATATCATGAAATATCATAATTTGGCCAGAAGCATGTGGGTGTTTCCAGATATATGGGTACCCCAAAATGGATGGTTTATAATGGAAAACCCTATTAAAATGGATGATTTGGGGGTACCCCTATTTTCGGAAACATCCATGTACATAACATCATTTAAGTCATCACACTTTGCACCTCTCCGCTTCAGCCGCTGGAAATTTCTTGCTGCAAGGAGCGGTGCCCTGCGATTTTCTCCGAGGCAGGGGTTTTCTTTGCCGGTTGGGGGTTTTCCGCTGCTGCTGATCGTATAGTTACGTAGTTCTGGTTGCAGTAAAAGGCCAGCAATATCTGAAATGGTTTCCTCTTAATATGTAAATATACGTAGCATAGGGTAGTATTATGTAATATAAATATATATGTAGATATAAGTAAATATATGTAAATATGTATCAATAGTTGCAAATATAGCTCTACGGAAATATGTCCATACTATATATACATTGCCTCTTGAATCATGTCCGAGCAGTGCCGGCGCAAGCTTGCGCCTTGCAACACAATGTTAACGTCAAGGACTCATGACTCCACCCACACTCGGGGTATAGTGTTTAGATGAATGGAACAAAAAAAATGAATCAGTCTGAACTTGGAAGCTTGCCAGAGTTTTATTGATCCAAAAAAATACTCTGCAGTTTCTTTGGTTTTCAAAGGGACCAATAAGTCGACTCGTTACAGCACGTTTTGTTGAAAGCAACGTGAAAAACTGCCAGATCGATGTGAGACGCTGTACCAAGGATGCGTCAGAACCTTGGTCGGTGGAGATGTGACACCTTTGGGTAGAACATCCTTAGATATTTCCCACCGGTAAAATGATTAAACTTAAACCCTCTTGGATCTGAAGAAAGGTAATTCCATGGTATTCCATGACGTCATGATAATTACATAGAACATATCAAAAGTGGATGATCAAAGAATTGTTTTGTTTATCATTTGTTTATGTGTACCCTCCCTAAAACTAACATAGCCCCCGAAAACAGACCCCTAGAAAAGGAGATTCCTATTGGAAACCACCATTTTTAGGGGCTACGTGAACGTTTTAGGGAGTGTATCCTCAGCAATTTGTATCAGGTCACGTCCAGCTGTCATCTCCGTCCTGCAGCGGTGGGGATTCCCTATAGCAACGTTGCAAAGCCACGGATGGTACCTGGGTGTTTCCAAAAATAGGGAAACACCCCAAAATGGATGGTGAAAATAAATAATGGAAAACCCTATTAAAATGGATGATATGGGGGGAAAACCCACTATTTTCGGAAACATCCACCTAGGTCTCTAAATATTGGTTTTAGGGTTTGGCTTTATATACAACCCTGGTATGGGGGAATTTGAAGTACCCATTTATAATGCGGTTATGCGGTGCTTTATAAAAGCGACATATGTTTTCTTTGTGGCTCAAGTGGTGGTGGTTTCAAAGATTTGTTTTTACCTTGAACATTTGGAACATGAGCCACTTTGACTATATAATATTTTTAAAATGGGTTGAAACTACCAGCTAGCCTATAGTTTATCAAATTTATCCGGGGAACAAAAATAGAACAAATCTGAATGGCCCGAGTGCAACTTGCTCATTTGACCTTCAGGAAGTTTATGGAATTTCCATGATAGTTTGTAGAGAAACCATTAGAAGAAATACATCCTCATCCCCCCAAAAATGAAGACCAAAGATCCCCTAATTGTTGAATTTTGCACGTTCTTTTTGCAAACCGACGATTTTCGACGGTACAGTTTTTATCTATGAGAGCTGACAGCCTTATTTCTGCGTTTTTGGTGGGAGAAGGATATCCCAAGACTTCAAACACATCACAACATCCAGCATAAACAAAGTTCTCCAACGTTTTCAAACCATCACGTTTTAGGATGTGTCTTCATTTTTCAGGGTTCTTGATTTTAGCAAAATGATTTCTGTTTCGCACTTCATGTGACATTCAATTTGGCATCTTTTCTCTTGGATGACTAGATGGTTAGCTTTCCATGGCCGAGAAGTAAAGGTATGCTGGGGCATTGGGTGCTTTGCCTGAAGCAGTTGAGGGACTCCGAAGTTTGGCTGCGGAGGACCGAAACCATCAAAATGCTGGAGGTGTTTTGACCTTGACGTTGTTGATGTTTTTTCGATATTTTTTTGGTGTGATCTTTTGTGAATCTCACCAACGAATTCTCAAGTTTTGCGAAGAGAAGGGCACTTCTGATCTTTTTATTGCTCTCTTCAGGATGCTGCAGCTGCAGCACAGCTTTGTGCAGACAAGATCACAGCCCTGCCCAACGATACGACAGTGCCTTGATTGCCACCGACCAAAACTTCTGGCACACAGCTACTGTTGGTATCATTGGTATCCACTTCTTTTCAAGTTCCCGGATGTCAAGTACCGCAAAATTTAGGGGGCTTCTTAGCATGGAAAAAGTTGCGACTTGTCTCCACTCCAGTAATCTCACTGACAGAAACACAACAACAACTGTTTAAGTTAGGGTGTCACTGCGGAAATATTAGTGCCAATATGAGTGCTAATCTAGGTGGTGGTTTCAAATATTTTTTATTTTGTTTTTTTTTTCAAAGGGGTTGAAACCACCAACTAGCAGCGGTTTTTCCTGGCAAAATCGACCCGGTCTTTTCTACCGAGTTTTTGGACCATGCTCGGGATCTCGTCGCTGCTGTATTGGATGCGATCCGTTTGCTGGCTCAGTCGATGGAGGTAGTCTCCCTCCGAAAATAAACATGTGATAAACATATTCCAAAAAGGGGGACCATAGTTTACCCTCCTGGGAACTAACATATCCCCGGAAAAGTCCATTTTGAAGATGATTTTCCGATTTTCCAGGGTGGGATATGTTAGTGAGGGTAAAAGGAAATTTGATCTTCCAACCCCCTATTTTTCAGGGGACATTTTGGTTATCCGGGGGGGGGGGGTAAAGGTCCGAACCACAATCAATTCTATTGAAAACATGCAGTGTATCACCACACTAAGTATGAGATATGAAGAAGGGAAAACAGAGCCAAATTGTTTCAGTCATAAACACAACGACAATTGGGATGACAAAGCATGGATTGCAAAATCCTCAGCTAATCACAGCGTAATTGTGAAACAATGTTGTGATTTGATTCACCAATACACTGTTTGGTTGAGGATTCTGAAATTGGCCATCATGGGAATCGGCGTGCTTAACCAGCCAAGAGTTCTACCTAGGCATTGAAAATTTGGCGGAAGTTTCGCAAGTGCTGGAGCTGTTTTTGCAGAGGAGAGATCACAACAGAGGTTGTTCGATGAAACAAGGCTTCAATTTCCTGTTTGGTTACTTATTACAGGTTGGAAGGGCACATATATGAAGGCGTTAAGGATTATAAGGATTATAACTGAGCCTTTATTTCATCTTCCTGGTTTTACCTATAAAGGTTTCCTGGAATCGTAAATTCATGCAACATGGGATTTTGGTGCCACACCATGCCACATCTACATCTTTTTCAACCAGCTGATTAACCAGGACACAATCTTGGCGCTGTGGACACGAGAAGTCACAGGTTCGGGACCTGGTAACTCGAAACAGGTACTGTGCTTTTTATGTGCGCTTTTTTTTTGATGTGACCTTTCCCCGTTATGAGAATTTTTTCCTTTCCCTTTGAAAAGCTACTACTCCTTATATGAAGTTTCTTCCTAGATGATTGCGCATGATTCTATATGCAATATAGGTTGTTGCTTCAGGGTTATGAACTTTGGCTGAACATGACTCTTTTCCCTTTCGTTGCAGCCTATCATCCACATCATGCTGGTGGATCATTTGTCAGCAACCTAGCGGTGGGTTGACAGGTGGAGAACATGGGTGCGAAATAGATCACCTGATAACCTGGCTATAGTGATGAACCTGGTGATTCTGGTGGTGAATTTGCCCCAGCTGAGTAAGAGAATTCCTGGTATTGCAGGGAAATCCAGGTCCATTAATTATGGAAATTTGATAAGGAACAACATGAGCAATTCGTCAGGGTAATCACAATGACATTGCTCTGATGGAAATGTGATATACTCATACACTATACACTGACATGATGTCAATGACTACCATTTCAAGATACTTTAGTGGCGTTTCTGGAAAGACCATGATTTTAAGATGTTTTAAGTCAGAATTTATGCATGATTACCATGTCCGTGGGTCTACATAGTCTTTCCATATGGTCCTGGGCTACTAGGGAATATATATATATATACATACAGTATATATAATACTGAAATGCATGTGCCGGTAGTTGCGAAGTAGGAATTGTACACACTATGCACACACTATGATATGATAGATACGTACAGATAGGTTAGATGCATGATACATGTACTATCATGTACTAAATAGTACGATAAACTATGATAAAGCTGGGTTTGATACCCAACAACACTGACTGAACTTCAGTTGTCTTTTGATTTTGCACAGTTACTGAGAATGAAGACATCAGAGCTTATTGCATCCGGACGCACCCGCTGATGATCAACAAGAAACGAGTCGACTCTCCGAAATTCATCACGATTTTGGACTTCTGAACTGAATTTTTCCTTATTTTGGAATGTCACAAGCCCCCTTGATTTGCAAATTTCATAGAATTTCATTCAGTTTCAGTGGGATGTTTAGCCTTCCAAAATTTTTTAGGTTTCTTTAAGATTTTCCCCCACGTTTTTCACACCGTTTGAGGTTGAGTACTCCTCGTCTTCATGGGCTGTTAGATGTGATGGTCTCCAAAAGCAATGCAGTGGCGTGGGCAGAGGCCGTGTTTTTTTTTTACACCCCCGAAATTTAACATGGGTGTTTCCAAAAATTTAAAATAGTGGTACCCCCAAATCATCCATTTGAATAGGGTTTTCCATTATCAACCATCCATTTTGGGGTACCCCTATTTTTGGAAACACCCACATGGAACCTGAAAATAAGTCCCTGAATTCCAGGAAAGTCCATTTGGAAACCATTATTTTCAGGTTCCATGTTAAATTTCGGGGGAGTATTTTTTCGAAAGAAAGCCACTGCCCAAATTTCAGCCACATGACATTTCTAGTCAAATTATAGCGACCTCACACGACCGATTCCCCCAAAATCTAGGTTGGTGAAATATCATAATTTTCACCCACATGACATACGAAAATGACAGTTTTTTACGCTGCAGATTCTTCAGCAGCGTGCAAGCAAAAGTCGGATGGCAGCAGAGCTTCTCTGGAGGTGCAACTATGACTGACATGTTGCCATGTTGCTGTTGCGTTAGGACAATGAAGTAACACTGAAGTAATGTTTTTTCAATCTTTGTCATATTCTATCCACGTTTTTACACCTTTCAAGGTCACATGTATCCGTTCTAATCGTTCTAAAGTCTTCCAAGTTGTCATTTCAACCTTTGGCGGGTGTACTTTGAAGCAACAGGTACCATCAACAGCGAGGTCAAGTGAGACCAGAATGGGCTCAACTGCAACGTTTGGTGGAAGCACCCCAGGCACAATAAAATGAAGGGAGTCCAAAGTCCAAAGGGTAGCCATGTAGAGCGAACAGAATCAAACAGAATTTAACATAATATGTATACGATGTATACGTATATAGTTATATTTTGAATATGTATATCTCAACACTGACCTAATGTGCATGTATCTAGATATATACATAATATTGTATCTCATCTTGGGGAAGAACATCATGTTTGAAAATAGTCGCCTGAGAAGAGGGCGAATGTTTTCAAGGTCCCCAGTAGGGTATTCTTTCTGGCTCAATCCCATAACCCTCCAGCATAGAAGATCTTCAAAGGAATTCGGGGCAGTTCACTTGGCAAGGTAACCATCATCGTTTCAGATTAGTAAACAAATGTAGAATCAAACATATATACATAGTAATAATATATATTATACACATTCATCCCACACATATAAATCCTAGAACAATTACCTTGGAGTCAAAATACATGGGGCCTATACGGTGAAACCCCATTCTGGCCAGTTCTACAGCCTGAAAGATCGCATTCGACATTTGCGCCTATCACAGGAGCGGTTGGGTTGAACCGCGGTTTCGCGGCGGTTTGAAAAACCCGAAAATGATCATAACTTTTGTATACTTTTGTTAAGTGGAATATTTTTATATCTTTTTTGTGGATTATCAATGTGAATTTCTAACAGGAGCTGCAAATAGAGGACAATAGAAAGTATTATTAATCCATAAATACATGCACCACTGTGTTTGATAAGGGGGGTCAGCCAGAAACCTGACAACAATTGCCAGCCCAAAAACAAACTCCAAAATGACTGAACATAGGCAAGGAGGTCTTATTGTGAATTGTGATAGTACTCATTTTTGTTGAAAAAAATAATATGTTTCATGATGACAACAGTGCCACAGTGCTGAGTTATAGGAGGGTGCTAAGTTATCGCAAGGCACAAGTACTTGCATCTAGGTTTATGACTTTTTGTTACATATATTATAGTATACTGTGTATATACTGTATACATAGTATAATATATCATATCATCCACACATAAAACAAGTTATACATGGTTATTTGCTATTTGCTAGAAAGTTGCCATCTACTAACTACCATTTACTTCCATTCAACACCCGACACAGACCGGCATCAAACACCATTTTTGAGGAGCGTAAGAGTGGCTCTGCCTCAACGGAGGAGATTGAGAAGATTCTGTTGCGTCTACGCACAGCTGGGAAATCTTAGCGATTTTTTGGCATTTTTGTGGCCAAAGAAAACTGGGAGAGAGGATTTGTAAAACATACAATACAGTGTATATATATATATATATATCTTATATATACTGTATATGTACAAACTAAATGTAGGTTATTTTTGGGTGCAATCCACTTGGAAACAAAAAAGCCATCAAGGATGATATCGAATCTGCAACCTTGGTACATGGATGCAGGAGCCAATTTGGTTGTATTGAAGTGAGCAGTTGACACTGATTATTTCGGACAGATATAGGGATCATACTACATACTGAATTGTACAAACCATTCTGAGTATCAGGATCCTTATTAACCAATAAGCATGATAGGATGTGACAAATGTTTCGAACACTCTCTCTATCAAATGTCTTCTTCTGGTTGTGGTGATCATGAGTACATATTCCGGTACAGTATACATATACGTATATATATATATACATCTCTCTCTCTCTATATATATCTGTATAGATATTTATATGCACATACACAATATAAGCACACCTTGCCTTCCGTAACGGTATCGAACGGTCATCTTTTGAAGCACCTTTTTCTTTTACCGAAAAAAATCACCCAAGGCCGAGAAGTTGCAGTTGCCTCTCTTCAATGAACTACAAGAAGTTGCAGCAGGAACCAGACAAGAAAACAGGCCCGGGGAGATTGGCTTGCAAAAAACATCGCTACTGATGGTGGATTGAATTTGTATTGCTTGGTGTCTTGAATGATGGATTGATGTCTTTGATATAATCGTATTTTTTTTGTATCTATAAATGTGCTGTCCTGGAAAGTAGGACAGTTTCAGTGTGATCCAATACACTTCTGTCATGTCTTGATGGTCTTGTAGAGCTAATCCTCTTGCGATCACTCACAAAGGTTGCTGGTTCTTGAGTAGCTCAGGATAAATTAGCATATTTGTGTAGATCGGCAAGTATTCTCAGTGCTGAATCACAGACATGAAACTTTTTCGTATCATAGTTATGGACATGTCTCACATTTGGGGATACCAAACAAGTTAATTTGAAATATTTCAGTCGACAAGAAGCTTCCAAGAACTTCAACCACTGTTTAACATGTGACACTTGCAGTTGAAGGGCTGAAATCCTACAAGATGGCAACCTTTTCATTCTTTTCATTGAATCAATATTTCATCGCCCAACTGATTCCCTTGAAAAAACGGTCGTTGCCTACACCAAGGCGTTTGGCAGCAAAGAAGTGTTGCCATGAGCTAAATCATCTCCAGGGAATCACAGAGCTCTTTGAGGCCAACAAAATTCACCAAAAAATGTCTGTTTGTATGGTGGGAAGTCGTGGAAACCACGTGTACTTATAGTATCACTAGATCTGCAGATTTATAATGATGATCTTGCTTCATCTATATGTATATTATTATATTACACAAGTTTTGTTGTATAAAATCCATATCCCACACTTCACCTGTGGTTCTTCAAAATGAAAGCCCTCTCCCGTGAAACTAGACTTTCTTTCGACTGCCTTCATCTTGGAGAGGCTTTAGCCTGGCTCTCATGCACGAACAAAACATATTTTTTGATTGAAAAACCCATGAACAACTTACATATGTTGATTAAAACATCCATGAATTCTTCCACCCACAAAAGAAACAAAATAAGTTCAGATTTATCACCTGGAAAGGATCCATGGCTAGCCACTTTTAGTCTTGGTTTATATCATGGCCCTGAAAACTTTTGGGGACCGCGGCGATCGCCATCGATCCTTTCAGCACGTTCTGTACCATTTTCACCCCCTCAATGGTCGTGATACGATGGTTCAGAAATCCGGCGTTTACCAGTTGATGCTGTAAATATCCCATTACTTGCAGGGTTTCATACATGTTAGGTCCCATAGGACCCATGTATGGAATGTATTTAGCTACATTTACCACAAAAAGGAAGCCAACTGTAGATAGATATATACCATACATGGAGCATATGGGGGTGGTGATCTTGGATTGCAACAGGTGGCAGGTGATTTTGGCCTTTGGCACCTGAAGTTGGCGATCGCAGGATTTTCAGGTGCACAAACAAAAACGCCCCACTTGATGATGGGAACCGCCAAAAACCAATGTTTTAATATGGGGTGAAATATATATAAACCCTCACCCCCCCATAAGTAGGGTTAGAAGTTATAACCCCAAGGGAAATATACCAATTTTCAAGAAGGCCACTTATTTTTGGAGTTGTTTCAACCCGTTTTTAAACGATGATTTTGGTTTTCTTTTTTAGTGTTAGGGATCTGTTGTTGCTTTTTAGCTTCACTTTATACAGATACTGCCTGCGAGAGGGGTTTACCCATGCCGCAAGCTAAGAACTCTGATAGGTTTATCATGCTTCATCAGATTTTCGAATCCCCAAAATGGAGGAGTCAAAATGGCCCACGATGTCGTATCAACATTGCTGGATCCTTAGTTGACCCTTTGTTGAAAGCGTTTTCAGTATTCTTCTTACTGAGAATTCACAGCTTGCTGCCTGCATTTCGCAATCTTTTTTTTCTTGACGGCTTAGGTGGATCAGTCTGCTGTTTCCTCCTACGGAAAGCTTATATTGCGAACATCAGGCGGGGGATTTTTTCAAATTTTCAACCAGTGTTGTTGTTAGAAGTCTGATGAGTTCCAACAGGAACCAGGTAACCATTTTCATTGCAGGTTGCATTTTCATGATATTTTTGGTGTGGTCCTATTTTCCAGGTTGTGGACCAATGAAAGGTGATATTGCCACATTCATGAACCTCCTAAGTACCCCCCTCAGAAATAAGGGTTTTATAAGGCCTTTAATCTAAACCAATGGTTAATAAGCCCTTAAGAAGGCCTTATTTCTGGGGGGTAGGTTAGGGGGGTAGGTGGACCAGTCATGACATATTATCCATAGGCTAATCACAATCATGAGGGACTAGAAATTGGATCCTACTTCAGATAGGATGGATGAACGTTTTTAAGCGTGCGGGAATGTGAGCAGGGTTCAAAAAGCCTATTGGTAAACTGGTTTTACATCCTGGTGGGTTAACAAGGATTCGTGTATGTAGTGGACTAATGCTTAGTATGCTCATGAAAATCCGACTCACAACCCGACGCAGCAGTTGGCATGTCTCAGGTTGAGGCTTCCCCCAAGGAACTCTTTCCACTGTTGATGCTACGTCCACATCATGACTTCTTCTTGGCGCAGCAGGCATGACCGGCGTGACCGTCAGGTGATAGATGATTTCAACCCAGGAGTCCGGAAACGGATTCTCTTAGTTCAGGGGTTAACTGGCCCCAGTTGCGGAAATATTCTACGAAAGTTTTTCCAGATTTCGAGTTTTTAAAATGATGCCTTGAACGCCTACAGTAGCTGGTGGCTCTTTTCCACACCGATGTCCTGGTAGGTCAACACGTCACTCCCGCAACATCCGGTGGAGCAAAGCTTGCTTCGTCGTCGAACACTCACCTTCTTGCACGAGCTCAGGGAGGCCGAGGGCCCTCACCGAAACCACCGAACACCCCCCAGCCTCTTAAGGATTGAAAGATGATGTTTTTTTGAATGGAGAATCAGTCAGCCCATGGCCAATTTGGGCCAATTTGAGGCCTGTGTAGGATTATGTAGGATTAATGGATGGATCTTCCATGAAAAAGCTTGTTTTTGAGATACTCCGTGTGAAGTATGATTCGGCTCACAAAACCACCATGTTTTTTCTTTTGGAATTTGAGTAGACAACACAAATTCCGTTTTTTTTGTCAGGAGCCAGCCTGTACATATAGATCATATCATATACTAATTATAATGTGTATTTTACATAGACATGAGACATGTCAATTCAGGACTTGTGCCTTTGAACATAACATACTCTCCCCCAACAAATGTACCCTGCTGAAAACAGGGGGTGTCGACCCTATGGGATGCAGGTGGCACCCGAGAATCATCATCTTTGGGAAGCCAGGTGTGTAGCTGTTCTCAGTTGCTGCATATGGTCATGGTTGATGGTATGTTGATGGTCACATGCCAGATATGTTGATTGAGTTCTTCAATACTGTAACGCTTCAACATGTAAATCTCTTTGGACCCGAACATGGCCGAAGATATGAAAAATTGCTTGAAGCAAGCAGCTGTGCTAATATGAAGCTAATATGAAGGTACATGAAGCTGAAGCTCATGTATGCATTGTGTGCGCACTGGTGCACGCACTTTTCCGCCCGCAGACGAAGACACATTTCGAAGACACATTTCTGTCAGGGCGGGTACGTGAACGAAGACGCGAAGACACATTTCGAAGACACATTAAACGAAGAGGAATTTCCCCCCGAAGACGAATTACCCCGCGAAGACACATTTCGAAGACACATTAAACGAAGAGGAA
>DF245602.1:0-18942 GCA_000507305.1 Breviolum minutum Mf 1.05b.01
GGAAAGGTCAATCAATAATCTTTTCAGCCGTTTGTAGGTCTAGAAGGTAGAACCCAACCCAAGTAAGGTAAATATTAATGTTGGTAAGAGCCTTAGAATTCCCACCAGAAGTAGAAACAGATGAACTCTTGGAAGCAATAATGAATATAGGAATTCNAAGTAAGGTAAATATTAATGTTGGTAAGAGCCTTAGAATTCCCACCAGAAGTAGAAACAGATGAACTCTTGGAAGCAATAATGAATATAGGAATTCTAAGGGTTCTTTCCTTGTGGAAGAGTTTCTAGGTAGCCAGATCCAGTCCTGGGAATTACGCTAGAAATAACTTTATTAATAAGAAACCTATAAATAATANAAGGGTTCTTTCCTTGTGGAAGAGTTTCTAGGTAGCCAGATCCAGTCCTGGGAATTACGCTAGAAATAACTTTATTAATAAGAAACCTATAAATAATAAGAAAAGATTATAAAAATAATATTAACTTTCTTAATGGGAATTCCCTGGATTAATAGGAACCAACAAATTAATAATGTATTTTAATTGGTGTGGATACGGTCAGCCTAACTTCCTCGGGATGAATGAAGATAGAATTATTTTGAGCTTTCTACCATCAATCATAGGCCCAGCCAGGAGGAAAGAACAAATAATAATGAATTAGTTGACTTATAAGGGGCCCTCGGTTACCATTATTAATAGAAAATAGAATACCTTTCAAGAGATTTATCCAAAAGATTTACCAATATTATCTGATTATTATGTGAGGGCTCCGTCTATTGAAAGCTAATAATCTTCAGTAACAATATGAATTTAATGGTTTTATACGTGGAAGAGAGAGTGGGCATGCGCTAGAGACGGATAGATAAGAAAATTAATGTATTTTGGACACCAAGATAGGCTCATGATCATCTATTTGGATTCTTATTCTCTATGGAAAGGAGATTATTACCAGCGGATACTAAGAAACACTGAAAGGATTAGGATTGTCGTCACTTAGTCTTTAGGATTACCGTACCCTTCCCTCTTATGCTTCGCCCTAGCTCCCTTCGGTCGGCCAATGAAAAGTCTAAATTTATTATATTTTCTGTGTCTAGTGGGAGGCCCTGGGACTAATCTTCAGGATATAGAAGCGGGTTATCTTACAGGGCCTCCTTATTTACCGTGAGAATTCCTAGAAATGGATGAAAAGATAGTAAATTTAATCTCTGATATGCCCCAAGGAATAGGAATTCTCACGGGATAAATGGAATATTCTTTGATGGATATTGATAGGAAAAGATATTAAAAAGTCTATATTTTATGACCTTCATGCCAAAATTCCTAGGTTATGCCTTTAAGGGTGAATCCTTCCATGAGATTATCTAGCCCCAGTAAGGCCAATAAGGAACCGAATGTTGATAATGAAAGTTAATATTAATTCTTGGTTACTGACTGGCCCTTGACTTTATCTTGCTAACCTTCTTGTCGCATCCTCATGAAGATAGAAGTGAATTTGGGAAAGATATGAGGTCCTGGCCCTAGCCAAAAGGCTTCCGGTTCCCTAGCCAATATTCTGTATTTATTGGGATTTAATCATAGAGGAATGGGTGATAAGGAGACGAAAGGGAGGAGAGTTAACTTGGGCTAGTGATAACCCGGTAAGGTAAGTAATAATAAAACCATAAGATTCCAACATTGACAGGAGAAATAACTTGGCTCTTGACATTTTATCCGTGGAAACGCTGGTAAGACATTAAATCTAATATTAAATCTGAAGGTGCCAGCATAACTTTATTAATCGATAGAAGTGGTGTGTAGCAGGGGTTTGTCTCAGAAAATAAGTATAGTTTTGTATTTTATTGTCCTTTTCAGAGATTTTAGGGGCTCCACAGACAGGATTAATCTTGAATTTACACGATTTCTTCATCTGTTTCACCTTTAGAATGCCTCCCACAGCCTCACTTCTATCGCTAAATGTAGAGCCTAAACACTGCTTGGACATCTAGAAATCAGTAGGCATTCAATATCCAGTTACGAGTCTTACGGCCGTCCTTTGATCATAAATTCATTCATCTTATGGACGGCCCTATCATATAATTCTATAATAAAATGCCAAAACTCACTCACAACTTTATATTTCTTAGAAGACTGAATCAATAGGATAAGATTAAAAAGTATATTATTGTTACACCTGGTCGGAAGGGCCCTCCATTTACAATCAATTATTATCAAATAAAATATGGATTCTGAGGGCCCTAGGCTTGGCTGTATAATCCCAAAAATATCTGATATTATAGTGTTAGACCGTGGGGCAAGCAGCATTCATAACCAATAATTATTACCTTTAAAGTCCCTTGCCCCACGCTATGTCCCGTATAATTCCCTTACAAATATAGGATTATACAGACAAGATAGAAAGATTATTGACATTTTAAGAGATTTTGTAGGTGGATTGGTTTCCAGGAATTATGAAAGCCACTTGACTTCCTTCCCAGCCCTTCCCTCTTCCGTGATCTTATCCAGCTACAAAAGTGTCTCAGTGAAAGAGTAATAATCAATAAATCTAGTATTTTCACAGGACTTTTCTATGGAGGAATCTTGTAAGCCTCTTCTCCTTCATCCTTCTGTTGGTCCTTAGTGGCTTCCATCATCCTACACCAAGAGACAAGGGATGGGAGCTGAAACCCGGACCAACGGATGGAAGGCAGGGTGTAGGAGGGAAGGAACTTGTGAATGGTGGATTTTATTAAGTTATTTAGGCTTCCGGCCCGGTAGGGACTCCGTTAGGCAAAAACACTTATTTTATTTCTTCTGGACCCAAGAGGGTAAGGAACTGGAACCCTCTTGGGTTCCGCTACGCTACACACCCCCACAATATACATATAATAATTAATACTTTCTTAATAAAATCCGCCGTAACAATCTTTTATTTTCTTTATCTTCATGTTTTCTGTGCTAATTCTGGTATCTTGGTTTCCTTCAATGACATGCAGTTTCAAGAGTTTTTGACTAAGAGACCCTTGAAGAAGATATAATTATTTTAGTTTCCTTTGGCGAGAGCCTCACAAAATAGATTTTATAAGCTTCTTTGCAGGGAAGGGATTCATTAAGGGATTTTGCATCATATTTTTATTAATTTCTTTCTTTAATCACAAAATCCCTGTAAAATAACTTAATAAATNGGCGAGAGCCTCAACAAAATAGTATTTTATAAGTCTTTCTTTGCGAAGGGGAAGGGTATTCTAAGTTAAGGGTATTTTGCATCATATTTTTATTAATTTCTTTCTTTAATCACAAAATCCCTGTAAAATAACTTAATAAATCCCGCTAGTGGCAGGCTGTGGACCTAGGAAGTGGTTGGTAGTCAAAGGTAGAAGGCTTGTATCAGAGATTTAAACCCAACATTACAATGAATTTATTTTATAATGAAGAATCCAGTAAAAACAAATAAGAAATAATAGAATCCCAACAAAGGAAATAAACTATAGAAAGATAAACTCATAGAAAGATTAGGGAGAAGAAGCCAAAGAGTATAGGAAATATAAGCAAAGAAACTACAAAATAAACCTAGGAAATACAATAATAAAACTATAAATAATTATGAATTAAGAGAGTATAAATATGAACCATAAAGATAAATGTATAAAAATATGAATTAATATAAGCTTTTGACCAGTAATGACCAATTAAAATAGAATGTTACACCAGTTATAGGAGAATAAAAGTCAATTATATTTCTATAAACCCATGCATTCAAGATCAATTATTAGTGTCCAAGTTCTCGTCTTAATAGTGCCTTACGGTGGAGGTGCCAACAGTATACACCAAATAATCTAATAAAAACAATAATATAATTCCTGTCGTTAGAGGCTCTGGAAGGTACAAATAACACCAAAGAACCTAACAAATAATCTGTTAAAATAGTATATTAATTACGTGGGCTGGGCCCTAGTCTTCTAAAAAATATGAATAAAGTGTTATTGGAAAGTGAGTCTAGAGTTAGTGTGGACGCCTTATCGGTTCTCATTTCCTTCTTTCATTATCCATTTTACATTTTTAAGTTATTTTATAGGATTCTCTGCTAACCGTTCAACCATTATTAATTGATAATTACTGCTACCAAAAGCTTAAACTCTTATTATTTTTATAGTATTATTCTGTAAAAATCTCTTATTTTTGGTCATTGATAGCGTCCGGAGTGGGCATAACTAGTGTTTTCTACGGAAGGAGGCTATTCTAAGGTAAAAATCTGTTAAAAATGCAATTAATTTTGTGTTATTATAGTAAGCATAAGCTCTAAATATAAATATAATTGCATTTTTATTGGATTAATTTACAAGAGTTCTGGGTTTCTTTGATTATCCCACATTAAATCTCTTATTTATTTCATTTATTAACAAAGAAACCCCTATATTTATAATCTTTAATCCTATTTTTGGATGGGAATCTTTAATATAATTAATAATTTTCTGAGATTATACATTATATATTTATTAGTTCCTTTGGAGTGGTTTCCTTGGGTTACAGTGAGGGTGAGAATCCTATTTTCTTTCTTTATTCCGTTAGGTTCCACCATAATAAACTCATAATATTTTTATTGATTCTTTCCTGTCTTACTAGCGTCAATCGGGTGTAATCTTTAGTAAATTTATATTTATTTGTCTTTCTGGTGGGTTCTTGCTTGGTTGGTAGATAAGAGACTAGAATTCTATGCCCGTGGACCAGTAATTAATAAGTATAAAATTCTATAATTCTTATCTTCTTTATGATACAATGATTCACTTTTTAATTTCATTTTTATTACTTGTACTTTCACCTCTTGGTCTCCCGGCATGATCCGGCAATATAATTCCATTAAAAATTCATAATTTATTCTTATTATTGCCGGGTCTTAGACTCATCTTCTTCCTAGCCATTACGGTGGAATGAATTATATGTTGAGTTTATGGGTGTCACAAGCTTACCCGCCATCACCAAGACCCATATCCTTCCCAGATTCACTCGTAATTTATTTGGAGATCTAGGACCTGGTGTGTACCTTCCATCACTTCTATAACCATAAAATAATTAAGATTTTTGACTTTACATTGTCTTCTTGGTTACTAACACTCTCTTTGGCCCACCTCCAGATAATATATTATTGTTTTAGGGGTATATGATAGGAGCGTGGCCACCGTTAGGAAGCAATCATGAAGGATTAAGTGGTTATTATTGGTAGCCGTCTGTAGGACCATGCGTTTCCAAGGATAAAAATATTATATTTCCTACAGACGGACTCGGTAACCATCATAAACTCCTAAATAAACAAGTTCTCGTCTTCAGTGGTTAATGGTCATGTCCTAACAAAAGTTATATTTTATAAAGATTTTAAGGGTATTCTCAGGTTGGTATGGACTCAAAGAAGATAGAAAATGAATAAGGGATTACCAGAGCTTATATTATTAATTACCTTAAAAACAAAATTATTTCTATCTTTATGTAAGCTCTGGTATCCTGTAAATATTAATAATAAATAATATAAGCTTGGGAGCCCGTAATAAGACTAAAAGATTAATAATTTTAATATCTTCTTCACTAGCGGGCTCCCTTTACAGATAATATTATATGAGAATGACGTGAGTCCCAGTGTGGAGGGTTTTACGGATAACGGAATCTAAATTTAATTCTTTGTTGAGGGTTAGTACACGTAGCGGCTGTAAATATTATAAATAAAAATTAATATTTTCTTGATTATTGATCTTTCTGGAGGTTCCACAGCCGCAAGAGGGTAGCGAAGCGGGACCCAATTGCGGTTACACTTCGTTACCGCTAGATACGCTAGAATTAATCTTATTTTTATGGATTCTTCTACAGCTTGGGTCTCTTGGTCAATAACTGCCGCTCCCAATACCATAAATTATAGATTTTTACACTTGTAACCTATCTTATTTATCTTTATGGACCAATCTATTCTCACTTTCTCATTATAAATCTCATTAAAAACATAAAATCTATAATTTATTTCTTCTTTCACCTCTCATGGGCACCTAAGCACCAACATACAATTCATTTTCTTATTATCATTCTATCTTGATTCATTTTTGTATGTTCTTTGCCTTTATGATTCCTATTCTCACGGTCTATTTTATATACAATTTATATTAATTCTTTCATGATTTTGGATAATATTTTGTAATTCTTGTCTCTCTTGTAAGTCCCTTGCCTCATCTCCATCTATTTGGATTCTTATCTTTCTTGGGTTAATAATAGAGGCTAGCCCCATATGTATGTAATATTTTATTAATATTTATTACCTGGTTACCGGGTCTACCCTCCCTCCCAATTAATATATATTTTATGATTTTNCTTATCTTTCTTGGGTTAATAATAGAGGCTAGCCCCATATGTATGTAATATTTTATTAATATTTATTACCTGGTTACCGGGTCTACCCTCCCTCCCAATTAATATATATTTTATGATTTTAAAGGTATATTATTGGTAGGTAGACCCCGGGGAGTCCCTGAAAGATAGGATTCTAAGATTGTAAACTGGCTAGCAAGGACTCCCACAATAGGATTACATTGGCTGGAGCTTAGTACCGGAAAGTAGGCCGTGTCCATTAATAATAAGAATAATATATGGCGACGGGCCCGGTAGGTTGGAGATTATTACAATAAAACCAGATAATATATTATTGATTCACTATTGACTGGCAATATAATCTCCAACATACAAAATAATTAATTCCTAATCTTAACCCGTGATAATAGGAAATCCGACAATAAATTAGAAATAAAATAGTGAGCTTTAATGGTTAATCCTATGTCCCCATCCCTCNAATTCCTAATCTTAACCCGTGATAATAGGAAATCCGACAATAAATTAGAAATAAAATGTGAGCTTTAATGGTTAATCCTATGTCCCCATCCCTCCTCTTTCTTGATCAGTCGTAATAAAATCAATAAAAATCTCATGCAAAATGCCTTTCTTTCTTGGGTGTATCTTATAGTTATTACAATAGGATTACGGTTCAACCGCCAGTAAGTNTCACTCCCTCCTCTTTCTTGATCAGTCGTAAATAAAATCAAATAAAAATCTCATGACAAAATGTCCTTTCTTTCTTGGGTGTATCTTATAGTTATTACAATAGGATTACGGTTCAACCGCCAGTAAGTTTTCTATTAAGATAAGATTATTAGTAAGACACGGTACCCGAAAGGGATAATGCAGCGGTTGAAACGGTTCTTAGAGATCATGGAGGCCCAGCTGGCGTGGATGAAAAGGATAATAGATTGGTAGGTGGGGCCTTATACAAAGAGAGAGAAGAGAGACAAAGGAAGGCACTGGGAGTAGGCCCCACCACGTACAAAATACATTTATTTTCTTTGATTCTGTGGGGGCGTTAACCCCCTCGCTTAGGCCGCTCTCACACCAATAATAAAGATTATAAATTATATATATTTTATGATGAGTTATATCTGGCGAAAGGAAGCCTAAAAACTATAATATTTGGTTATCGAGTGCGTCTGTTGCCCAATGACAAGACCCAAGATATGCCAATCCCACCAGACGCTTTATGCTCAGAGATGAAAGTACAATTAAAAAGTTTATATTTATACGAGGTATTTTACTAAGAAATGCTATTATAAACCAAAAGAATCAATCAAATATAAACTGAAGAAGGAATTATGGGTTAATTATAGGTCCCAGCGGGTGAACAGAGGCAAGGCATAACAAATAATCTTTAATGGGATCATGCTGGGACCTTACAAGATACTATTATTCCTAAGCTTCCTTGGCCGACCGAGCGTAGCAAGGGAGCTAGGGCGGAGCCACTGTATCCTTCATCCATTGTATCCCCGTTACCGGCTCCGCTCCTGCTCCCTCCGGTCGGCCTAGGAAGACCCTCTATAAGCAAATTATCTTCATTCACTTTATTCCCCTGCCACTAGCCTACACCAGGCAAGACCCTCCCATTCTCAAGGATTTTTAGAAGACAATGAGCCCCAGGACTTATAGAAATGAACTGGTTAATACAAGAAATTATTTAATTTTTGAGGATTCTTGCCTGGGGCTCCTACATAATAAGATTCTATATTCTTGTACCTTCCTTTTGGTAACCCAGCAACACTTTTCTATCTTCTTAGACCTTTTATTCCTAGAGATTTCATGCATAAATATAAGATTGTAAGCTGTAATATGTTTGGTAAGGAGCTGTCTATGTTGGATCTTGTAAGCCATTCTCTGTATCCAAAAGGTGACAATAAATTATAGAATTATAAAGGCATGACAGGGTAAAAGAATCTAAATTTAAGGTCTATTAAGGGAAGTCAAAGGAAGAACACTAAAATAATAATAAAATAAAATAAAATTCTTGGTAATGGGAACCGCCTAACACAGCATAAAATCACTAAAATATTGGAATTTTCTTATCTTTTCCTGGGTTTTTAGACTCGTATGTTGGCTTCTGGGTCCTTGTCACAAGCAGGGTAAGCCGGATAACACCTTCAAGATCTGGTAAACGGACCCAGAGACCAACCGTAAACACTAAGCAAGACAATATGATTCTATATTCTCGGGCCGTAAGTAGGAAGGCTTTATCCCTGAGAATCACTTCCCTAGCCCCTTCCGGAGCCTCTTAACTAGCCAAAATCCGTATAAATTCCTTAAATATTTGGGTTTATATAGCCGTCTCTGGGTCATACATTCTGGTAAAATCTTATAAAATTAGAATAAAATGACAATATTTTGACGATTCTTTGGGATTCTTTTGGTCTTCCTTGCTTCCCTACCGGGCTTCCATAATCTATTTTCTAATAATTTATTTAATTTCTTCTGTTATCCGGCCGTAGGAACCGCTAGTAATCTCTCCATCATACACACCACCAAACCATGCATTCTACGGCCGGGGACTGGTCTCTACCAAGAAATATCAATAATTTTTGAACTTTAATGAGACCAGTCCACTGAAGATTATTACCTTAGCAGCATTCTATTATAAAATCTGGATTCATTGTAAGCTTTTGGTCATATAGAATGCTGGTACGCCGGGTGAGGAAGAAGGAATTATGATAAGATTTTTAATGTCCAGCTGGTCCACGATTAATACACACCAATAATATCCCTACAAAATAGTAAGACAAGATAATATGATTTTATGTTTATTTTTAGTAATAATTTGTATAAAATCATATCGATCTTGGGCCCAAAAGACAGGAATTATTTGGTGTGGGTCTTTTGGGGTGTACGGCCGGGTGGCTAGCCGCCCCGGACCCCCTACTCACAGGATAAACCTTAAAAATATAAAAGATTTTTGACTGTTTATAGGTGTGAGAGGGAGGGCACGGTCAATAAACTTATTATAGTGTCCCAAATAATCCGTAAAATCTGAGGAGCACTCAAGGGCATACAAAGGTGAAAGCCATTCTAATTCTCCATTCTATACGGTCCTCACTTCCATCCGCCACGATCTCGGTCTCTAAGAGTCTTAACGCTGGGTCTAACTACATTCTATTTTTTAAAATCTTTCTGTCTTACTGTATGATCTCTAGACGGAGCAATTATATTATTAAAAACTTATTAATTATGGATGTTACTAAGGCCCGACCTCATGCTCTCCCTCTAGGTTTATTATTGAAAAAGTTAGTATTTTTCTTATTAATATTGGGTTCCTGCTGTCCAGAAAATATCAATAAAATATTGTATCTTGGCCCACTGGACATAAGGTGGAACCCAATAATAAATAAAATAATATCAGATCTTATGGGCCTAGAAACCGATTCACACAAGGACACCACACCATAAAGATAAATAAGATTATAAATTAAAGATTTGGAATAGAAAACAGTCCAGTAATAATGAAAATACAATATAAATTTATTATTTGTTAAGCTTTTTACAGATAGTAGGGCCTTAGGGCCGTGCTAGAGACTAAAGAAGATATAAATTAAGGTAAAAACTATAAAATATATATAATTAATAGGTGAAGACAAATATGGAATACAAATAAATAATTGATGATTAATAATTTAATGATTTTATACACGGCGGCTGATAATTATTACCTGAGATTAACTCCTAGAGACGGTACACACCTTGGGAGCTCATATTAAACAGATTTTCTTTGGTAGGAGGACACTCTTGGAAGGGATTATAAGGAGATGCCAGGATAGAATTGAAAGGTATAAAAGATTCTTGGTAAGGTCCTAAGATAATAAGCTTTTGTAGGTAATTCTAGTATGCAGGAGTCCCGTCTAAGTCAATTATTTCTATCTTTTTGGATATTTATAGGCTATGTGGGGACTCCTGGACAGAACTGAATCACTGTAANGGAGGTAATTCTAGTATGCAGGAGTCCCGTCTAAGTCAATTATTTCTATCTTTTTGGATATTTATAGGCTATGTGGGGACTCCTGGACAGAACTGAATCACTGTAATAAGCAATTCTATTCATATTACCTTAATAAAATCCACAATAATAAGATACAAAATAAGTTCATTCATAATAAAATAATACAAATATAAGAAAAAATAATAATAAATTGTTAATTCCGCATGCCAACTATCCCTTCACTCGCTTGTGTCTCGTCCATTGTCTATCAGCCCCTTCGTCATTATTAATCCAAAAAATTCATATTGTTATTGATGGTAGCTAGGGAATGTTACTAATAAAACCATAAATAGCATAAATTTTAATTATATTTTGCTTAGTAATGACGAGTCCAAGTTAGTGGCCCTGGGATTCCCGCAAGAGCAATAGAAGGATGAGAGTGAAGACGCCAGGAGTAAGTTAAGGAAGTTCCTAGCCTGGACTGGTTCTCAAGAGTTATATTGTGTGGTTAGTACTCGGGCCCTTAGCTTGTCCAAGATTAGAAGCTTTTGGTGTGGAAATAAGTGTCACGAGAGGCCCGAGCCATATAGAAAGGAAAGATTAGACCTTCCACCCGATCTGTCTTTATGATTAGGATAAGTCCAAGGGAGAATAGAGAATAAAATCTTGTTAGTAAGAGATAATTCTGTTAAGATTTCTACGGGATAACTAGTGAAGGAAGAACAAATAATAATAATTATATATTTTCCTGTTACAAATGGCGGTTGAGGAAGGGTAAAACCAGTATAAAATCAGAATATTTAGGTAATTCTAGGATAAAATAGTATAATCTCTTGCTAGCCTCCTCTCTATGGAAAGGTAAAACAAGATAATTCCTTACGGGATACCTTGGAGGCTAGCACTAATATCATTCGTTCCTTCATCCATTATTATCTCCAGACTCTTGTGCACCAGATAACACGGTAAATATAAGATTTATTTTGTAGTTTATTATCTGTGTTCTAGCCTCTAAGGTACCCTGTCACAACTATAAGACAAGGAATAAAGAATAGGCGCCCCCTGCCAAGGGAGAGACGGCGCAATGAACAAGTGAGACGACTGGACGAGATACAGCGTAAGTAAATATTATTATTAGTGTAAGCCAAAAGACGCTATCAACATTATATTTTATATTAATTATTTATTGGGGTTGGTCTGTTGGAAAGCATTATTAATATAAAATTATAGTATTTTCCNAAATTGTTAATTCCGCATGCCAACTATCCCTTCACTCGCTTGTGTCTCGTCCATTGTCTATCAGCCCCTTCGTCATTATTAATCCAAAAAATTCATATTGTTATTGATGGTAGCTAGGGAATGTTACTAATAAAACCATAAATAGCATAAATTTTAATTATATTTTGCTTAGTAATGACGAGTCCAAGTTAGTGGCCCTGGGATTCCCGCAAGAGCAATAGAAGGATGAGAGTGAAGACGCCAGGAGTAAGTTAAGGAAGTTCCTAGCCTGGACTGGTTCTCAAGAGTTATATTGTGTGGTTAGTACTCGGGCCCTTAGCTTGTCCAAGATTAGAAGCTTTTGGTGTGGAAATAAGTGTCACGAGAGGCCCGAGCCATATAGAAAGGAAAGATTAGACCTTCCACCCGATCTGTCTTTATGATTAGGATAAGTCCAAGGGAGAATAGAGAATAAAATCTTGTTAGTAAGAGATAATTCTGTTAAGATTTCTACGGGATAACTAGTGAAGGAAGAACAAATAATAATAATTATATATTTTCCTGTTACAAATGGCGGTTGAGGAAGGGTAAAACCAGTATAAAATCAGAATATTTAGGTAATTCTAGGATAAAATAGTATAATCTCTTGCTAGCCTCCTCTCTATGGAAAGGTAAAACAAGATAATTCCTTACGGGATACCTTGGAGGCTAGCACTAATATCATTCGTTCCTTCATCCATTATTATCTCCAGACTCTTGTGCACCAGATAACACGGTAAATATAAGATTTATTTTGTAGTTTATTATCTGTGTTCTAGCCTCTAAGGTACCCTGTCACAACTATAAGACAAGGAATAAAGAATAGGCGCCCCCTGCCAAGGGAGAGACGGCGCAATGAACAAGTGAGACGACTGGACGAGATACAGCGTAAGTAAATATTATTATTAGTGTAAGCCAAAAGACGCTATCAACATTATATTTTATATTAATTATTTATTGGGGTTGGTCTGTTGGAAAGCATTATTAATATAAAATTATAGTATTTTCCAGTGAAGAAACAAATAATTAATATTGGCGAGTGCAGGTAATTATTATTGATTTTATGTTTTTATTTGTATACTTTATGGTTAGTCCCTGCACTCGGATAATAATGTGTTGGCAAGCCCGTCTACCTACAAAACACTAATAAAATCATATTATATTGACGGGCTTGACGTGGACATTACTAACCAGATTACACCGGAAAATACCTAAAAATATTATAAAAATGTAATCTAGGCCGGCAGTAATGTTCACTCTAAATTTATTACATTTACAATATTATTTTATTAGTGGTGCCTCGCTAGACGCTCCGCCAGCATACGAGCTTGGGAACATCCAGAAAGTGAAGACGGAAGAATCCTTGGCTGATAGGGACTCTTGGAGGATAGAATCATAGAAATCCTTACAAAATCCAAGAAAATTACCTTTAAAGGCCCATGAATGACTCCAAAATTGACATTAGATTCATTACGCTAGTCCATTCCTACCACATCCCGTGTTTCTCTCTCATAATATATTAAATCTGTAATAAAAATAATATTGTATTTATATTCNATTCCTACCACATCCCGTGTTTCTCTCTCATAATATATTAAATCTGTAATAAAAATAATATTGTATTTATATTCCCTCCATAATAATAATGCATGGGTTTCTTACCGGTTACCAGCTTTATCACTTATAAAAATAATAATTTTATATTGTAGAAACCCATGCCCCATTAAGAATCTTTTCATTTTATATTTATGATTGGTTATTAGCGAGACCCAGTGGATGAAAGGCAATATAATATGCTACGTACGGGTCTCGCCTAGGACCCAAACACAATCCGTCGAAAGAATCTATTAAAATCTCATGCATCTATTATTAATTCTGTCTGTCTTGCCTTTACCTTTGAGCTCATATACTTCTTTACTTTTCCCTGCTAATGATACACTTTTATCATATTATTACGTGAGAATTTATCTGATTTTATTTATTATCTGGTCTTAGAGGTGGAGCTGGTGACTAGGGACCAAAGGTAACCCAATGAAGACTCACCAGCTGGGAGCCAATAAGAAATATAATAATTTAGTGNATTAGATTCATTACGCTAGTCCATTCCTACCACATCCCGTGTTTCTCTCTCATAATATATTAAATCTGTAATAAAAATAATATTGTATTTATATTCCCTCCATAATAATAATGCATGGGTTTCTTACCGGTTACCAGCTTTATCACTTATAAAAATAATAATTTTATATTGTAGAAACCCATGCCCCATTAAGAATCTTTTCATTTTATATTTATGATTGGTTATTAGCGAGACCCAGTGGATGAAAGGCAATATAATATGCTACGTACGGGTCTCGCCTAGGACCCAAACACAATCCGTCGAAAGAATCTATTAAAATCTCATGCATCTATTATTAATTCTGTCTGTCTTGCCTTTACCTTTGAGCTCATATACTTCTTTACTTTTCCCTGCTAATGATACACTTTTATCATATTATTACGTGAGAATTTATCTGATTTTATTTATTATCTGGTCTTAGAGGTGGAGCTGGTGACTAGGGACCAAAGGTAACCCAATGAAGACTCACCAGCTGGGAGCCAATAAGAAATATAATAATTTTAGTGCTTCTTCATGCGTCTGTTGGCCGTAAACCAGTCAAGGAAAGTCCAGTCTTTGGTAGAGGAAAGGTAATCCAACAGACGCCTTCGGCACTAAAAACACCTCATAATTCTCCTATCGTAAGCCAGCTTATGGCCAAGGAAACTAGGAAATTTATTGAAGAGTTAACAATATTTTAAGGATTACATAAGCTGGGATACGGTCACCAGAAAGAAGGAAATAATAATGGATCCATAGAAATAAATGGAATTTTATAGTGTTTATGGGTAGCGCTAGCGTGCAGGAACTCATTTTATTATTATTAATTCCATTTATTTTACGGTTGGTAACGGGTTTATTCTTTGAGAGAACTGACGAGTGAACCAATTTTTAATAATATCTTGGAGGTTTGGTAGGGTCTTAAGAGGATACAACTTCAGATTTTATATCTTCTTCTACACTCATAAACCAACAAATTAATAATCCCTTAATAGATCTCCAAAATCACTTCATAAAACTATAAAATCCAATAATAATTTGTTGGTTTATACGTGGGAGCGGGTACAATAGGTCAAAAACACTCGGGCGAAAGGTAAGAAATTAATTGGGCTTTTAGTGTTCCCGCTCCCTCGTTATGGATGAAGGAAGCATAAAATAATAAGAATATAATTTATTTTACTAGTGTGGCCTATTGGTTGAGACAAGATTAATTCTATATTTTTACGGGATTATTCCATTTATTAAGGAGAAGACCAGTCGGGACGGAAGAATTAACAATATTTGCAAGAGAATGGAACACTCATAGATAACGGGCNATTGGTTGAGACAAGATTAATTCTATATTTTTACGGGATTATTCCATTTATTAAGGAGAAGACCAGTCGGGACGGAAGAATTAACAATATTTGCAAGAGAATGGAACACTCATAGATAACGGGCTACGACAAGATGAATCAATAATTTCTAATAATTCTTTCCTTTGGAGCCATCTGGTAAGCACAAATACACTAAAAAACTATAATTTTCTATTAATATTCTAGCCGATTCCAATCCTTTTTTTGCATGTCCAAGGGACCGAGGGAATTATTGTCCAAAGTTAGCAGCCTTTTGGTGTCCCGGAATGATCTCGGTAAGGCTCACATCAATAAACCGTTGAAATTCCTTAATTCTTTCCTCTTATCCTTTACTAGCCTACACCAGTACACCCGCCATGTTTATTTCCTAAAGTTATCCGTAAAAAGCTTCACTAAAATCCTGAATTTATAACTGGTAATGTCCATGGAGGAAGGCTTGTAGGATTATCAATAATATGGAAAAACTTAATCTTTTCTTAATTTCTTTGGTAATACATGGACATTAGGTGGATAATCCTAGGATACGAGGGAGAGTTGCCACTTGTAAGAGGAAAGGAAGGTTACAGGATATTTTATGATAGACATTACATTGGTTTCCTCTTCCATAACTGGGTTTATGCTTAGGACAAGACCAATCTTATCTAGGAATCACTGGAAGAGACTAGATTGCCTGTACAAGAAGCTCTAAAAAGATAATAATAATAACAATAATATCATTCCTTACAAGCGAGTCAACTTCCTTCTATTACTCCTGTGGACGGGTCACTATAAAATAAATAATAATGGATGACTTGGCACTAGGCGTAGCCACTGAGGATTCATTATGGGAGAAGGGAATACAAAGATAAGAAAGTTATCCTAAGATTATGGGAGCTCACGGGCTAGAAATGCTATTAATAATACTAAAAATGAAATAATATGTGGGAATCATTGGACAATAGAAGGCTCCACTAGTGACGAACCAAGAGTAATAATCTGTTTTCCTTTTATTTGGAGTCTTCTAGGAATTATAATATCTTGACTCCAACAGACGGACAATAGAAACAGATGATTCAAAGATGAAAGGTAATGATAGTAAAATGACAATATAAAATAGTAAATCTTATTATCTTATTACCGCCACCCGCCTAACAAACTAACTTAATCTTCAATCATCCATTCCCTAGCCGACCGTAGGAACGGAGGGAGCACGGGCGGAGCCTACAGAAAGATAAAAAGATAATTCATTTTTGGGTGTTACAGTGGTCGGCCGTACCGGTAGCAAGAGCAGGACCCTGACGAGGTGAATGAAGAAGTGAAAGAAATCCCGCTATATGTAGGAATCCTCGGGATCGGCTACCATAATAAGGAATTCTAGGTTTAAATCTGGAGACACCTGTAATTCTATAATAAGATTCCAGGGTTTATGATTGGTTTTAATGGTATTTTGTAAAGATTTTAAGGATATTAAGTCTCTTAACCAATCATAACCAATAAATCTTACATTTTTATTCTATTTTAATAGTAATTTCTATAGATTTATTGGTTATTATGGGTCTCCACGCTTCGCTACCCACTTGTAAGGACGACACCACCACCGGATTATTTCTGAAGGATTACCACGGGTTACCATCAAAGTTAATAAGATTTTTAAGTTATTTATACGGGATTATTACTGGTGTATGCTGGAGTGAGTTAGTAGGCACACAAGGTAAAACAGGAAATTATTTGTGAGGGTATTAGTGTACGTCTGATTGAACATTAGATTTAAAATGTGAACATTCTTTGGTGTTATTACGCCGCCCCTCAAGATTCATTAAAAGTTATATTTTATTGAAAGTTATCTGTAAAAATCTTCACGTATTAATCTTAGAATCACTTCCCTGTCATATACTCACAATATTATTATCTGCTTGTCTCTCATGTGTTTGGAAGTCTATGATGGGCCTAGAATCCTATCCTAGAAGGAATACCAGGGACTCCCAACCGGTGAGGAATCTTGAAGGTGTAAGAGGCTTATCAAAGAAGGTAGAATGGGTCACCGGTTGTGGCGGCGTATGATTGGCATGCAAAAAAACAGACAAATAATAAGAATTAATCTTGAATTTATAGTGTTTTATTGTATGCCAAGAATCCCTTTCCTCGTCTCCTCCTACCTTCCGTGTCCTATCCAGATGAACCAGTTATTATCACAGATTTTATGCTTATCATAGGACACGGCCTAACAATATTAACAGATTATTTATTGATGAATGAAGACTCTTGACTCGGGATTTAACTGATTTTCTATCTTCTATTGCCATTTCTCTACCAAATAATTAATCTTTAAGTGTATAAATCCCGAGAAAGAGAGCCAAGATATAGACGTAATAATATTGAAAACTTGGTATTTTATTAACAGGATTCCTAATGCCGGTCCAGTGGATGGCCTAACACAGATTCCATAAATAATTTCATTTTTAGTTATTATAAGGCCANTTTCTATAGTATTTAGTTGGTTATTAGTGGGTCCTCCACGTCTTCGCCTACCCTACTTGGTAAGGACGACCACCCACCCGACCGGTATTTATTTCTAGGAAGGTACTTACCGTACCGGGTTACCATACTAAAGTTAATAAGATTTTTAAGTTATTTATACGGGATTATTACTGGTGTATGCTGGAGTGAGTTAGTAGGCACACAAGGTAAAACAGGAAATTATTTGTGAGGGTATTAGTGTACGTCTGATTGAACATTAGATTTAAAATGTGAACATTCTTTGGTGTTATTACGCCGCCCCTCAAGATTCATTAAAAGTTATATTTTATTGAAAGTTATCTGTAAAAATCTTCACGTATTAATCTTAGAATCACTTCCCTGTCATATACTCACAATATTATTATCTGCTTGTCTCTCATGTGTTTGGAAGTCTATGATGGGCCTAGAATCCTATCCTAGAAGGAATACCAGGGACTCCCAACCGGTGAGGAATCTTGAAGGTGTAAGAGGCTTATCAAAGAAGGTAGAATGGGTCACCGGTTGTGGCGGCGTATGATTGGCATGCAAAAAAACAGACAAATAATAAGAATTAATCTTGAATTTATAGTGTTTTATTGTATGCCAAGAATCCCTTTCCTCGTCTCCTCCTACCTTCCGTGTCCTATCCAGATGAACCAGTTATTATCACAGATTTTATGCTTATCATAGGACACGGCCTAACAATATTAACAGATTATTTATTGATGAATGAAGACTCTTGACTCGGGATTTAACTGATTTTCTATCTTCTATTGCCATTTCTCTACCAAATAATTAATCTTTAAGTGTATAAATCCCGAGAAAGAGAGCCAAGATATAGACGTAATAATATTGAAAACTTGGTATTTTATTAACAGGATTCCTAATGCCGGTCCAGTGGATGGCCTAACACAGATTCCATAAATAATTTCATTTTTAGTTATTATAAGGCCATCCCAATACCAGGAAATTCATTATTTTATCTGGCTTTTCCTATCAACAATATCCAAATATTATTACAGGTAAGGTCCTTCCATCCATTTACTAGGCGTCTCTAGGCACTTATTAGTAATAAAATGTGAATCTTTTCCAGAATTAAGCNCTAGGCACTTATTAGTAATAAAATGTGAATCTTTTCCAGAATTAAGCCATAAAACTCCTAGAGACGGACATTAAAGGCAGAAAATATTCAATTTATTTTTATTTATCTTAGTGGAAGAGGTGCTTGGCCAATATATTTAGGATTTTTATCAGTCTATCGGCTATTCATTCAGCCTTTCGGCCTATAATAACTCCCAAGCCTTGCCTCCCAAGAGACATAAATAACTATAAAATGAGATTTTAGTTGGGTCACCTGGCAATCTATTTCCTACCACCATTCACGAGGGTTTCATCCTTTGATTGCCCATAGTATTCCATAGAAAACTTCACTAAAATATAAATTTATTTGTATTTTTACCTTTATTAATGAACTCG
>DF245603.1:0-16363 GCA_000507305.1 Breviolum minutum Mf 1.05b.01
ATTTCACATGTTGTTGTTGTCGTTCTTGTTCTTGCTGCTGTTGTTGTTGTTGTTGTTGTTGTTCATGCCCAAAGAGTATTTATTTTTAAGCTGTGTTCGACATGGATAAAGTACTTTTCCTCCGTCATGGAAACGGAAAATGGCCCCACCAACAAGGAAAAAGTCCCACTGCCACAGTGATGGGAGGAAACCCAGGGCAATTTTGCAATTTATACCCAAACCTGAATTGTTTGGGGATCTACCTTTTGATTTGGTGAAGTTTCCCTGATCCTGTCCACAACCATTTTCGTGAATCAGCCCTTTCTCCTAGAGAGAGGAACTAATGAGACTTGAAAATCTGTGGTTCTTAAGGAAGAAATGAAGCCACACTTTCTGGAAAGCATTTGATGGTGGCTAATCAGTTGACAGTTGAGATACATGCAACTGGCTTGGATTTGTCTAAGGTGGTTTTCTAGTTTCTACAATGGTAAATCACCATTTTTCACCACCATTTGGGATTATGCTTTTCTTTTTCCCAGCATTTTGGGCAAATCCTAGCTGGTCAGCTCATAGGCGTATCCAAAACTACCGCATGGTTTCCGCGGTTTGCTTTGCCGGATTTTCCATTCACCATCAAGAGTATCACTTGAAATACTCCCCCCCTTCCCAGTATTAGTGGCAAATGCAGGTTTGGCTTAGGATCCCCAAACCTACAAATGTAATGTCATCCTAGTGGTGACTACTGGGAAGGGGGCTTCCCCAACATATGACCAAAATTCATGGAGTTTCCCCCGGGCTTAATTCACTGATCCTTCGACAGGATTAGCCACCCGGTAAGACCAAAACCAGCCTAACTGCTACTCTCATAGAAACGCTGTATGTTTTTTTTCGGAATCCCATTGTTGGAACGGATTTGTGTTTCGTTTAGTTTGAGGACCTTTTTTCCCATTGATGTTGGGTGTTTTATTCGTTGACTTGGATTTTCCTTTGTTCCGGTGATCTTTTGATTCTACCAGATGAACATCAGAAACGAAAGTCTATGAAGACCATTTTGAGTAGCATAAGATTCTTTTTGGGGATGTTTTCTACCCTTTTTCTTTTTTCCGACGAAATCGAAGTTGTTTGGAGAAAGGTTGCACTTTGCGGAGCAGGAATTTTTTAGGGCAAAAAGCTGGACATCCCAAAAGGTTTACCAACGACTTTTTGTCCTGTGATATCATAGTGCGTAGTTGTTATTGGGAAGTCAATTGTTGAAAGTTGTTGTTTCATGCAACTCCGAAGTGATATCTTCATCTTTGGGTAAAAGCTGAATCAGCAGCAATACTCGTGGTGGACGAAGCACATTGTGCTAGAAATGGCAAGTAGCTGCACAAATCTATCGAGAAGGGGCCGAGAAGAGGATTGTTTTGGTGACAGCCACACCATCAATTGAAAAGCTCTCGATGGGTTGGATGCTTCCATTTGAGGGAAAGGTTTATTCCATTTCAGTGTCTGTGAATGAAGACGTTGGCAATCCTTGGAAGATCAATTATCCTTCATCCTCATGTGGCCAAGACACAGTAGTGATACGAAGTACTGGCTCTTTTTTGCTTCGTGAAGAAGGAATAGCAACAGCTTTTTGGCACGCACTCAATTCTTGGGTGGAAGGGTGGTTCTCTACATAAGCATGTTATGTCAGAGGATCTTGGAAAAGATTTGTAGATCCCACAAAGACTCTATCAAAATTGGAATTGGTTTTGGTCCCATTTTTGTAGGGTATTGATCAAGCAACCCCCCACACACACACGTGCTAGTATGGAAATGATTCCTTTTAGGCGTCTTATATTGTGGGCCACACTCAGATACGATGCTTTGATGAGCAATAACCCCCAACACCAAAGTTCGATGCTTTCTGTTTTGTGGGAAGGCAAAAACCCTGCTGCTTTTCCTGTGAACAGCCTTTAAGGAAGGGAAAATACAACACCAGTTGGGCCCAGCCCTGACGGATGACTCAGGTCATCATAGCGCTGCCCTTGATCCTTCACTCCACTTTTGGTCACTTGCGACGGATGCAGGCCATTCTTTGGGTGAATCCGTAGCGGATTCATCTCGACACAAAAAGATGGGGGTTGGAAAGCTTGGATTTACATACACCCCCAGAAGTTTAGCACCGAGTTTATACCCCTGAAAAAGTGATGCTTGGAAGATGATCCTTTCTTTATGGGATGGTATATTTTCAGGGGCCAGCTGTTAAACTTCCGGAGGGCTAAGCCGTATGTCAAATGAAAAAGGCTTCCATTTTTATGGAAGTGCTTCAATCAAATCCACAACGAAAAAGCGCTCAATTCTCATAGCTTTGCGACTTCTTTGGCTTTGGGGGACTCCTGATGCAACCCCAACAACACAGAAGATATACACTTCTGAGAATTGATAGGAAATCCAAGAAATCCTGTTTGAATGTCCATTTTCATATTTAGATTCCAACTCTTGGATTTTCTTTGGAAAAAAAACACTTTTTGGATCCAAGCGAGAAAATGTAAATTTCCGTCGGCAATTTTTTCCCCAATTCCTCTCCACTGGAAGAGTCCATCGGAGCGGTTGGCAACAAAAAACTCGCTTCAGGTTGGTCGGTGAAATGAGAAAAAAAACATTTCTAGTTAACTACTTAACTAGTTAGGCACAGTTAGTAACGTGTCTACGTGGTTAAACACACCATGTTCGCCCAAAACCGGAGGTTTGGGGTCCTTGGGCTTTACGTGATGTGGCCTGCCTTCTACCCAGTGGCCTGTTGGGGCACCAACATCAACTTGAGGGGACAGTGGTGCGATGCGTTTTACGCATGACAAGAGGTAGGTTTTTTTAGAAGTGGGAGGGAAAAGTCCCTTTTTTTTAGAGAGCTGCTGGTGAAACATGATAAGTTTTACCCAACAAAAAATTTTGGGCCTGGCAATTCTTTGTGGCCTTTTTGGGGATGATGAAGTGACCTTTTGGAAAAGTTGGAAAAGTGACCTCCAACGTTTGGGGATTACCCAAGGTCACTTCTTCAAGGCACTTGGAAGTGGATATTCCCGCATCTCAGCTCCAACCACCGTTTTTGAGGGGGTGATCCCTAGGATTCTCCCACACTGATGGCAATAGGTGCCAATGGAGGACAATTCACAATCCCCAAGCGAGTTGTTTTACGCAAAATTTTCGGAATAAAATCCCTTCAAAACCTTCAAAACTTTAAGCGTTTCAGCAATTGTTGAGTTTTTTCATTTTCCAAACCCTAGTTGCTTACTTGGATTTTCATATATTTTCGTGATTTTTGATCACCACTTGGGAAGATTTTTTGGACTTCACTTGTTCAACCAAAAATCTGAAGGTCAAGCCTTGGAGAAACTTCGTGGGTTGTCAAGCTTTGCGAGGTTCATGTCCCCTTTTTGATGGGTTTGAAACATCGGCCCGACATGATGATCATACACCCGCATACATATAGTAAGCCCTGTATGTTACGCCCATCTTCCATCTTCACCACCCAACAAAGACGCCTTGGACGTCATTCACACGCCTCGTCGGCTCCTGAGGTTCTTGCGGAGCATCGCGCTGTACGATGCTGGAGGTGGAGTTGGCCTTTTTTAAAAAGAAAACGGTGGGAAGTTGGTGAAATCGTTTCGCAGGTGATTCTTGAAACAAAACCTGAATTTGGTATAATTTGAATAGGTATTCGAAAAAGGATTCATTTATCTCAGTGATTGGGACTAATTGGATGACTGGGTAATCATCTACCATAAATGGACTGACGATTGAAGGAGGGATGGATATCTTGAGCCATAAATACGAGAGTGAACTCAGGAGGTAAAGAAAATTAATGTCTTTTTACAAATGCAGCTCTTTCTGGTCTACTGAAATTTTGAGACACAATTCTCTTTCCTCTAGTTGAGAAACCGAAGCCCTTCCCTGATACTCATGCAGGAAAAAAACCTGGGAGTTTTTAGAAGCAACGAAAGAAGTTCCCAAAAATGGTTTTAGTCGATCCATTCCAGGTTTATCAATCCCCCATCAGGATGGGGAATAAAATCGCAAAAAATTACACGGACTCATTGCAGGATGATGGGCAAAATCAAGGTCTTAAATCTCTTATGTTCTGTTTCAACCATCCTCATAAGAATGGCCTTTTTTGTCGTGAACAGGTCATTACCAGACTACACCACTTCGCCACATAAGTGTAAAAATGGGGATGACTTGAGATTGGCAGTTTCCTCTTCAAACGATCCATGGTTTGAGGTCATCATCGTTCTGGCATCTTCATGGCAGCCTTACTCTTGTCCATCTTGATCGATACCATGAGGTGCAACCGAACGGGATTTGCTTGAAAGATCTAACGAGGCATTTGTTCATTCTGGAAAGATCTAACGGACAAAAGGGATCCTCAAAGGAAAAAGACTTTAGGGTTTTGGAAAAAGGATGTACCGGGAATGTTGGGTTTCCCAGAGATTTTCGTTGGAAGATGTGTCGGGTTGAATTTCAGCTTCTGACGGAATTTTTGACAAGAAAAATGGTCGGGAAGACTCCGAAATCGGCTTTGCCAATCGTGTGAACGGAATGGTTTTTGGGAAACCCCAAATGTCTTAAACATGATCTTTCTATGATACACCTTTGGAACAGAATTCTTTGGAACATATCTTCGGTGGATAACCTTGGGGTTGTTTTTCAGCTGGTAAGTCACCATGTAGGTATTTTCCCTCTAATGCTTCAGAAATCCTACACTGTCTGGAAATATAGGTCGTAAATTCATAGGCCTATTAAACCCTTATTTCTTTTGGGTGTAGTTTTGATGGAGGTTTTTTATCTTTTTCAAAAACAGATAATAATGAACATGTGTTGTTTTTCATTTACCCACCCTTAACTGACTGATATCAGGCAAAACAACCCCCCGGGATTTCTCCTTCCCTAAATCGGTTCCCAACCCTTTCGCTTCTTCTGACGAAAACCCCGCGGGATGACTGGGACGGGACGCTTCCCGGTGAGGCATGTAGCCATTCTCTCAGCCTTGATGACGTTGTTGAGTAGTCGCTGGAATGCCTTGAAGGTGCTTTTGATTTTCTTTGTTTTCAGTTGGTTGGTTGGGTTGGGTGGGGTGATTCTTAGGAGCTATGTCAGCATGTAAGTATAAAAACGAGCAAATGAGCAGCACGGATGACCATTTTCCCAAATCAGCAAACAAGGTGTTGGTTGAGCACCAACCACATTGTTGGTTGGTTGGTTGGTTGGTTGGTTGGTTGGTTGGTTGGTTGGTTGGTTGGTTGGTTGTCTTGGTTGGTTGGTGGTTGGTTGGTTGTGTGTGTGTGTGTGTGTGTGTGTGTGTGTGTGTGTGTGTGTGTGTGTGTGTGTGTGTGTGTGTGTGTGTGTGTGTGTGTGTGTGTGTGTGTGGTTGGTTGGTTGGTTGGTTGTTTTTTTCCTTACTGGCCAGAAAGATTCTTGGGGGGAGAAGTTGGGTGGGGGGATTCTCGTAGTCTTCTTGGGTGATTACTTGTTGATCCTTTTCTGCCATGGGAATTCCTGAGCTACTAAAGCATCACCATTTGGTAGGACTGTTTCTTTGGGGGTGGGAAAAAACTTGTTCCAACCATCCAAGCTTCACCGTAAGCAATGTTAAATGCTGATAGTGATGATGAATTTATGGCACGTTTCAATGAAGCGGGAATAAACAATACTTATACCCCGGGATTTTTTTCAGGAATTCATTAAAAGACGTCTTCGGGAGATTCTTGGAACCAGCAGCTAAAACTGTTCCAAAAAAAACACCGATGTTGGTGTCAAAACTAACATGACCATGGAAAATGACCATTATTGATAGGAGATACATAGATTCAAATGATGTGTTTTTCCATTGTCATGTTAGTTTTAAGGGGTGATATCCATTCCTGAAATTTTGATTCGAATCACCTTAGCCAGACCGATGGAGCCAAAAAATGCGAGACCTTGAAATAGGAAGCCCTAAAACGTCAACATATTGATCTTCAGAGCGAACTATTAGTTTCAGGGAGGGTTATGTTTTTTAGTGAAAGGGTTTTTTTCTTTCTATGCTGGGATGATATAAGTGTGTTTTTCTGTTGGGAAATTTGTTTGTTGTTCTTTGGTGATGCTTATAGGTTTGATGTTAATTCTATGATAAGATTCATCATACCAAGTATTTGGTGGGAAATAGGTTCAACGAACTTTTTTTCCCCTAAAAAGAACCTCTTGGCACTCGCAAATCTCGCTTTGTTGTTGGTGTGTTTTTTGTTCAGCAACAGAGGGGACAGGTCAGGTCCAAGCTGTCTCTCTGGGGTAGGTAAGGTTTCTACCTCCCCAATTTTTGTTGTCCCAAAATTTTCATGAGCTTTGCACATTTACTACATCACAGGGGGCCTTCGTTAAAATGGGGTTTGAAGTGATGTAGTTCAGAATATGTACCCATTGTAAAGCCTGATTTCTTTAAGCTGAACTTCCAAAAGCATCCGAAGTTCGAACTTTGTTGAGGAATCTGATGTCGTTCGATCTCTCAAACCAACCCATTTGTAGCACCTTTCCGACGGCCAGGGCTGTTATTTTGCCTTGTGTTGTACCTCCTTGGCTACTGCCTTATCACCATGGTTATCGTCTGGGATACCCAGAGAGAACCTGGGAAACGGGCGGAAAGTCACATGAAGTGCTTGCTAAGATCCAGTTCATTTTGCTGCTGGTTTTATGTGTTTGATGCCAACTGGAAGGGGAACGCAACGCCGTCAACAGTGAAGTTCGGAATGCTATCCTAAGTGGGTTTTTGTTGGGGCACCGTTTCGCCAAACAGTCAGCCACGCTCCAATGGCAAAAGTTCTGTCTAAGTTGATGATAGCCTACTCCCTCAAACCAACAGCTCCTGTAGCAAGCAGTTGTTGGGACCATCCTTTTGTTGGGACAATTTCTTCAGCACCTTGTTCTTCCCTACAGGAGGTTTGGAGCATGAGGACATTCCCAACACCAGGTCACATCATTCCAAAAAAGGTCATTGGCATAAGGAATAACCTCCATCCTCTAGCCAAGTGTTGTACTTTCAGAAATAGCTAACATATCCAAGAAACTTAGTTCAAAAATATTGCTACCATAGCTACCATACCGTTGATGCAAGAAATCCCAAACAACCACCTGGAATGGTGCTAAAACCTTATCAATAATGGGATATTTACTACCTTCACCTCAACTGGTTAGCAAAAACTTCTGAACCATCAACAGTAACCGCCATAGCTATAGATTTTCCACCTCATCCCCACATGTCTCCCCAAGGCGCTACATGGATCAATGGACCGATCAACTTTTCGAGGCAGCGAAAAAGCAAAACAAACCCTTGAGCCAACATCATGGGGAAAAACGTGCATTCCAATAGAATTTATATATCTATAGATATGTAGATTTATATTTTTATGTGATATACATATATATACATGTATATTCATATATATATATATATATACATTCAATTTTGGAGATTCATTTATATGGGAAGCCAGTTTTTTATGGATTAATTTTGTTCTTGCATGGCATGATGTATTTATTAGTATGTACAAATATATTGTGANGTTCTTGCATGGCATGATGTATTTATTAGTATGTACAAATATATTGTGAATACTATGGATGGCCACTTGTGGACGAAAACCATCTACCCCTACTTATTTGAATGCAGAAGTTGAGTCAGTAAGTGTTCGGTCCTAACTATTAGGTTGGACCAAAAAAAATGCATCCATCAGAAAAGGTACGCCCTTAGAAAGATGGAACTGGCTCGTGTCACAATCATTTGGGTGGTGACTTTTTGGGTGAAATCTGCCTGAATTTGCTTTAAAAGAAATCCATTTCACCTGATTTCAAAGGTGGATTTCATCAGGAGTTGGTATGAAAATCATCCTATCAGTTGACCAGGTCAACTTAGTGATTAGCTGGTGGTTTCAGTTGATGGCCCCAGTCCCCGCTCCGGGCATTTGGGGTTCAGAAACCGAAGTCTCAGACCCGGTCGAGATGATTGCAGTTGAGAAGCGTAAAGCCATCCGCCCCGAGGCGAATGCTGCTCGCGAGAAAGAAAAGGCAGCCGACTCCCGGCCAGCTGCAGTGGTTACTGACTGCACCGCCCAGGCGTTCACCGCGTTCGGGGACATCGAGAACACGGCAGCTCTCATCTCTGGCAGTGACAAAGTTGCCAAGGCCGTGGACGAGGCGGTTGCGTCCGAGAGGGCCATCACCGGCTACAGCTCTGAAGGCAGGCTTGTTGCCGCAGTACCGGCTACATCTGCGACAGCGAACAGCCCTGCGGTCATGCTTGCTCCTGCTCCCGTTTCATTTTCTCTGAAGATATCCACAGCGAACTCCAAGGGTGACAGGCTTGGGGCGCTGAACACCCCCTAATAGTTTCTATGGTGAGATGCTTCCTTGTCATTTTTTGCCAAAATCACAGGATGGGATGTTTTTGGGTTTGAAAATTTGTCCTTAGAGAAATCGAGAAGCATCTGCAGCTACCTTGTCATGGCCCCGAAATTGGACTGTGCTTCACGAATGCTCAAGCGGTTTGAGTGCGAGTGCCTTGGTTGCCCAGTGTGGCAATGGCTGGCAAATAATAGCAGGCTCTCTTAGTTTGAATAGCGGCGATGGATGACAAGGGCTCATCACGACAGTTCCGCTGGTTGGCACGGGATCTTAAAAAATGAGTGGCGATGACGAATATGAGGTAAATATGATTGGTTCTTTTGGCAAACCTGCCGAAGCGCTTAAAGCGCAAGCCTTCATCGACGAAGAAGGCAGGTTCGCATGAAAAACCTGTCGCAATCAGAGTAAGTTGCCTAAAATCTGTCGTGACCATTGTTTCCCTTGGAGGTTGATTTGCAGTAGTGGGATGTACATGGTTCCCCCACTCAAACTGCTAAGTTCTGCAAAGTAATACGAGCAATGCCAACCCCCCAAGGAAATAAGGTCCTGGTAAAGCCTTGCTTCCTGGATGGGGTGGCATTGGGAGGCTACCCTCAAATTCCCCTGAGACTTCTTCGTTATAAACGCCATTTTCATCACCCCAAAAGACCCACCTCACCCGCAAGTGGTGAACAGGATTCCGGTTGCATTATCTCGTTTTTTTGGAATTTCTTTTGATTCACAAAATCAAGTGACCAAAATCCGTTGGGGATTATCATCCTAAGTTTTTTGGCAGCGTTTCTTCCAGTCTTATCTTGGGTGTTTCAAAAAAGTCAAAAAAGTACTTCCCATGTTGAGGGAAGTCAATAAATTATCATTTTCTTATCTATCGATGTGAGGACATTTGAACACAGGAACGGCACAACATTTCCAGCCACAAATCGAATCTCTCCCCGGAAAATGATAGGCGGAATAAAGTGAGGGGATACATCAATACTGTTGATGGAGGAAATCCTGCACCACCTGGGATGTAAAAAACCTGGTAAATAATGGGATGAACTGCCTATCAACTGGTCCATCAACAGTATGTCAAGATGTTGGGCCCTCACGAAATTTAACACCTGAAAATGGATGGTTTTGAAATTGTTGCGTTTTAGGGGGCATGTTAGTTTTTTGGGGTGATATAAGATTCCTTCTGTTTTGGGTCATGTTCAGAAAGGCTTCCTCACAGCTTGGATTTGGGTCTTTGATGGCAATCTGAATTTCCAATCAGCAAGATGGCAATCGTTGTTTTTGCAGCCAAAAAATGTCATTTCCGGAAAAACTGGTGCCCCTTACAGTTCCCCGGTTTAAATAAGCTAAGTTAAAATAACATTTGCTGAAGCAAAGAAAAAACCACCTAAATACCCATAGAAATCGTTACAGTGGGTCCATCCCAACATCGATGACATCCGCCAGAACAATGGTGATGCTCAACTCGCCATGGATGAAGGTGCCGGGGGATCCTGAAACGAAGATCCCAAGAAACTGCGAAGTTTTTGACGACACAAAAGGCTATTTGTGCAAGTAACACATCACTAAGCTGGGGTTAAGCTTAGCAAGCCCTATTAAGTCAATAGTAGGGGTCTATTGCGATAGATCATATGGTTAGGGTATGTCTCAAATTCAGCTTGTTCTTGAATTGAGCAAGGTCACAGACCACCTCACACGGGTTGGACACTTGTGACACACACCCTGGAGACCGCAAAACACAAAAAACAAGTTTGGTGATTAAGGATCAGGGAATCATTCCGAAATTATTTTGAATTAGGAACGTGCAGGTTTTGTGAAATTTGATCAAATTCAGGGATATTTGCATATGTATATATGTATATATATATATATGTGTATACATATATACGGATATATGTGTACTAGGGATTTCGTTGCGACTTTAACCTCTAACATCAATCGTTTCGGAATTCTTCGAATTTGGTCAGATGTAGTCGAACGTAACAACACACCTGTTCGTTGGACTGTGTCAGAGTCAACCTCAGTCCTGCTTGGTGTGTTCTCCCGAAAAATAATAAAAAAACAGGCAAATCCATTTGCCACGCTCTCCATTTTCTTTTTCTAAATCAGTGAAGTGAAGTGGGAAAACCCTCGCTTCAGAAACCCCCATGGGAGATGAATTGAGGATGAAATCTTGGAAATTCCTTCAAATGATCTCGAATAAATAATTGGATGAATCATGGATGATTGAAAGCTCAGCTGAAGGGAATTTCTTGAACAGGTGTTTCGCAAGCTCTTTGTGCCTTACCTTTGGCTGCCATGGGTTACGTTGGGGTTGCACAGCGGATTTTTGGGGCTTTGCATGGTTTTGGTTTCCAAGGGACATGTTGAATCATTTGGGGGTCCCTAAATTGGCTGAGTGAGTTTTTAACAAAATGGTGACGCTACCCCTTTTTTAGCTACCGTAGTTTTTTTTCAAAATTCCCTCGATGCTGGGACTAGGTGCCATTTCTAGAAACACCCCAACTTGATACGTTGACTCTGTGGTGGAAGTCTTTGAAATCTAGCATTCAAAACAACAAGAGTTACGTTTGAAAGAAACGCGCCTTTTGATTCTTTTGAGGCCCGAACTGGACGTTTTCCTAAAACGTTGGGGGAGTGTTTTTTCATGGCACCACATTTGTAACTTTCAATTTGCCCACATTTCCTGAAACGGCCCTGGAAAATTGGATGCTGTGCAAAAAAACGCCATGTCTTGATTAAAATGATCTCGCTTTTTAAGCTAAGTCTAAGTCAAGACCAAGAATTTTTATAAAGATATTAGACATATTTATCTTTATTTTAATAGATTTGTAAGATAACTACACTTCCTGAATAAATTGTATGTCATAAGTGTATTTTGGTACATTTTGGTACACCTTTTGACTGCGTTTTTCCCCTCGGTGCCTTCGATTTCGCCGAACCGACAAACCTCGAGGTCCTTCAAGCCACGGCGGCGGTGTTTTTCAACCGAGAAGTGTCAACCTTCAAGGCCCAAACATCGAGAGGGAAAAGGTCCGAAGGTGGGAAACGGGTATCCTTCCACACCAACATTTGATATATGTATATGTATATACCTAAAACTCAAATGGGGCCCCTTGTTTTGATTGAAAAGGGCCTTGTTTTGGAGAGTTGACCTTCAAAGATAGAGGTCAGTTGGGTTCTGGGTATGTATATACATATATATATATATATATATCCTCCAGTAAACTAAACACGGCTAGCTGAGAAATCCACGATTTTTTTTGATAGGAGATACATCGACTCAAATGGTTGTTTTTGTTCATTGTCATGTTAGTTGCCGGGGGTGTATTTTTTTTGAAAAAGGGAAAGGGAAGTTGAGAAGAAAATTTGTCACTTTGGAGGAGTTTAGAGGTTTTTGTTGAGTTTCAAAGAAGAAAGTAATATTAATGATGGGATAGTATCGTAAAAGAGGCCTACTTTCTCATGGTTTGGGGGGTCATGGTTTTGGGGGTAAGCGCCCCAAAAGGTCTTGAATTTTTGTGAAGGGGACCGACACCAATAGTTAAACCCAAGACCGATACCTAGAGCCCCAAAAACGGAAAGTTTATAAATGACTTCCATCTTCCAACAAAGCATGGGCGCCAAAAACCACGAGCCTTTTCGGGTAGGGCCATTGATTCATAGAAGCCTCCGGTGCTTGGGAAGCTATATCTATAGAGTATATTACTCCTATACCATCATGTACCTATAAGATTGCTGTGAAAAATGGTGACCTTGCAATGCTCAGCACGCAGAGTGTTTTTCATCCATCATAGACTTGGAGGATTCATAGGATGAACTACCAACGAGGTGTTGAGTGAAAGGTGGGCAGGGGGGTTGGGGGTTTCATCAATCCATGTGTTTCTTAATATATCTTGAGAGTTTTTGGGGATGGTCCCGGTAACATCTTGAGGATGAAATTCTTGGCATGAACATGATAGTTTTTTCCATATGAAAGATGCAGTTCAGACAACTCATATCTCTAACTAATCTGTCAAACACATAAGTCAGAGTCAAGCTTCCCCACAGTTTTCAGCGAACAAATGTGTTGATGCTTTCCTGAGAGAAACAAACTGCCCACCATCTTGGAGTATTTTCCTAAATTTCCTTGAAAGTTAAGAACCCTTCCTGGGGAAAGTCATATAAGTCAACATGTATATATCTATACACCACATATGCATATACATGATCTTATATAGATGTTTGCATGTTTGTTGAAGATACGATACATATTTTACTTTTATAGCATTTGGATTCACCATTGTTTTCCCTTGGGGAAAAAAAACTGTTGCTGATCCCCAGGGCCATGCATGGCATGGTGAAGGTGAAAAGCCTCAAGTGAGTGACTTGGTCAAATGGAAAACCAACAGTTTTTTGCACCTGCCGGGAAGCTACAGCAAAAAGAAAGGATTATTTTTCAAACATCCATTTTCAGGTGCGATTTGTTAGTTTCAGAGAGGGTAAAGGAGATTAGTATTGTTTTAGGGATTTGGGGATAGATTTCTATGTTTTACTCGGCAGTGTATAGATGTAGAATCACGAAGGAGATGTATTTCATTCACGTGTCATGAAAGGATGTTTGTTTCGACTGATGCAGTGAGAGGCATGGGTTTGAGATCGTTTGGGGGTTTTGGATGTCCATCTCCTTCATTCATTCTTGATCAGTCAAACCAATCTCTTTTCCTAACGTTTCTCTCCAAACAACAAGAGTCCAAGAGGATATAAACCTTTTTCACAATGGCCTTGATCGTGAATTTGAGCTGTGCAGGGAAATCAGATGTTTGCCTGTCACAAAAGCCTTTAGTGAATCCATCGGAAACTTTAGAAATCTTGGTTGGTGAACGAAGGTGGCATATTATATATTTAACCCGCCCTGATGAATATAGATTCATCTTAAATATACATTTGTCGATCTATTGTTATCGCCAAGTCCAAGCCAAAATGAATTTCAGTGTTGGCTTTTCTGTTTTTTTGGCCTTTCTTAGTCAACCAATTTGTCTCATCCATTTAAGCCCAGAATAAAGCCAGAATTACCACCAGCTGTGGGACCCATCAAGCAGTTTTCAGCATTTGATGTTCTATGCATAGTTCCCATGAAAACCCTTGGTAAATAATGGGTAAAGCTACTACCTTCTCCTCAACTGGTTTTCTCGCCGGGAATTTCTGAACCATCAACAGTATGATTCACTTTAACAGTATGATAAACTGGCTCAACTTGGGCGAACTTCGTTATTTTTGACCAGTCATGGATTGGACCATGGGGTATCCACCAAGAAAAACCTGGAAAATGATCTCGAACTTTTTGGGGGTGGGGGTGAAAATGTTATTGGCCAAAAATGAGCTTCGACTGATGCAAAAGACATCCCAAGATTATCTATCCATTCCAAGACTCTATAGCTTGAGGTTTTTGCTAATAGATATCTGCAGCCATGAGCATTATTTTTCAACAGAAAAAACGGTCAGGTGTACGATGGCTTTGGGTTGCACAGGTCGGGTTTCGTGTGTTTGGGAAGATGATGCTCCAAACTTCTGGTGGACTGGCGCGGGGGTGTGGGACTTGTTCATTTTGTAGGTATGTTGGTATATCTTTCAGTGTCAATAGCAAATCTCCATGTTTTGACTTATCCTATACCATGGTATACAGATGTTTTGTGATAGGTGCGGAAGTGAGTTGCCTGCTTTTTTTTGGAAGGGGCTCAAGGAAATGTCAATGTCCAGCATCACTCATTTTTTCAAAAAGGAAACGTCACCAGGGGTACCTTTTTTAGGTTTGGGAATCCCAACCTAAGCTGCCATTTTGTGACTGTCATCCTGGGTTGGTGGGGGTAGATCTAAATGTCTCATTTTAATCACTTCCCGCCAGGTACGCTATCGGATGCGTGCCGCCAAAATTCAATTATCGACCCTTCAGGCAAGTGGGATTTTGGGGGTGCGAGGCAGGTGGGATGTTTAGGTCAAACCGGAGGGGTGCTTTTTGATGGGAATTGTTGGGTGTTTTGCAGATTTTAGTACCCACCTTATCTGTATTTTTCAGGGTTTTTTTTCACAGAATTTGGAAGGTTTGTATATTCTGCCCCATGTTTTTTGTTGGGCCACCAAATATCCGACAAGGTCATGGATGACCATTTTCCCCACTAAATCACAGGCAAAGGGTCGCAACAAGATGAGGGTTGAGCATCAAGCAGCTGAAAGCACTTGCACTGTTGATATGGTTGGAAATGACGTGGTTGATTTGTTTACAGTGGAATCTAAAGGGATCCAGTGCTTGAGAAAGGAATGACGATGAGACCATCAGTTGACGATTGCTATGGACTTAACATACGTTGACACAAAAGATGTCCGACAACAGATTTGACCTCACTGGAAATAGTAGCCCCCGAAAAGAGGTCATCCCAAGAGGAAATTTCATCTTCCAACCATTGATTTTCAGAGGCGTTGGCTGTTAGTTTCAGGGAGGGTAACCTTTTTAGAATTTTTTGTTTGGCACTCAATAAGTCTTGGGGTTTCGTCTTTGTCTATGTATCAAAAAAAGATTGAAAAATGGGAGTTCTCTAGAATATCCCTGCAACTATTTGAGGATGATTTGTACGGGCTTTTGTGGAACCAAAACAGGTTGGCTATGTTCAGCTTAAAAGACAAATAAGCTCGTTTCTTGAAGAATAAGGGACGGTTTCTTAACACCTATTTTGAGTGAGTGAATTTCAATCAAATTCAGATGCCATTCTCCATGTGTTTTTTGTTTCACTCGTTTCCCAAAAGAAATGGATGATCCAAACATCTTCACCACACATATACGGAATTCGCAGGTACTAGGATTGAAGAAACATAGGAAAATTCACAAAGCTCTGAAATGGATGATTTTAGCATAGCTTTCCAACCCACTATCTATTGCTTGATCCGTGTGCTTGTTGTGCCGTCTATCCAGGACAGAGCACAGGAAGAGGAGTTGGCGTTGGAACAGGCCTGTTATCGTTGTTTTCTGGGTCTAGCAGATGAGGCAAACAGGTCACAAGGATGCAGAGTGAAGATGTTCAGGGTGTTTTTCCTTTCAAGTTGCGACATTGAGAATTGACATGAATTGACAAAGTTGGCGGCTGGTGGATCAAGGGTCAAGGATAGGTTGGTGAATAAGATCTGCTGGATTCCTTGGAACATGTGAGTGGTTTCCTCCAGTTATTTTACAGGAGGGTTTTTGATATTGACTACTTAACAACGAGTAGTTACCAAGTAGTAAAAATCAACATGAGTTCGAAAGCATTTGGAACAACACATTTGCAGATTTGCAACTAGCTACAATGCTGGTTGACACTATCACTGGTGGTGATGATGATGAGAGTATTGGAAGGAATGATGATCAACAAGAAATAACCAGATCTGAGGGAAGCCAAGGAGTGCAGGTTTCAAAATGATGTACTTTTTTTTCCCCAAGTTCAGGAGCGAAAGAGCCTTGAAGTTCTCTTCAAAATTTTCACTTAAGAATAACGTGGTTTTTACCATTATGATAGTATTGTGAACAATGATATCATAGAGAATTGGTAGATAATATGTATTTTTTTATCTATAATCATCATACTTATCCATTTTCATGATGTTTTCCTGACCCGCAAGGTTCAGGCAGTTATCGAAGAGAGTTTCAGCTTGTCACGGGGACCCAGCAACCCGAAAGGAGTGCACGAGTCCAATGCAAGAGCCATTGACACACACCCTTTGTCACAATTGAGGTGAAAAATATGATGAAACAGCAGCAGTTTTTCCCCACCTGTCAGGTGAGGGTTGTTAGATTTTATGTCAGTCTCTTCTCCCGCACTCCTTCTCCTTCTCCTCCTCCTCCTCCTTCCTCGTCCTCCTCCTGTCGCGATCCTGTGAGTTCAGTGTGGCGTGCTGGACCCCAACCGCGATCCTGCGAGTGCAGTGTGGCGTGCCGGACCCCAACCGCGATCCTGCGAGTTCAGTGTGGCGTGCCGACCCCAACTGA
>DF245604.1:0-16408 GCA_000507305.1 Breviolum minutum Mf 1.05b.01
CCTTCATACGACAAAACACAAGTAGATATTAGACTCTTCAATATACTGTACTGTACCTCCAAAAGAAAAACACCCCCCACCCACCCACCCCAAACAGTGCAAGAATCAATTATAGTGCGAATCTCGGCCCCTAATACTGCTAAAGCAGAGGAAACTCCAGCTGGGACTACCCAGCTTTCGTGATTTACCACCTGGAAAGTCGATGGCGCATCTCCCGTGTTCTTTGTTTATTGTGGAACCCCGAAAACTAAATCGCCACCTTTTTGGGAGTTGTTTTTCCATCTACTGGATCACCACAGTGTGTTTCCCCTCGGGTCACCCCCCTTGACAGTGAAAATAAAACAAAACCCCCGCAAAAAAAAAAACATCGCTCTAGAAACGTCATGTATAGGGCGACAAAAATAGATTTAAGATTTATGTAGAAGCTTGGAAAGCAAAACACACAAACTCTCAACCCCTTAGAAATACTGATTTACCAACTCAACCCTGGTCGCCGAGGAATTGGCTGGGACTCCATTGTTGGGATCATAGCCGGAAGTCCGGTGGGCTTCAAACCGGGCTTCATCAAAGGCCAATTCTTTGTTTCATTGGACGGGTTTCTTTTGGTGTGAAAAAAATCGATCTTCAAATGGCTGGTTAATCCCATCTTTAGGTGACTTTCAAATTTTTTGATACAGTATCATGATGTTCTTTTCAGGACTCCAACTGAAATGAAACCTAATGGTTTCATGGTTTCCAATATTTCCCTATTCCAGGTGTTGAAAAAACAACCTATGTTCATCGCACCCACCACCAAAAACCCACGACTTCTTTTGGTCGTCCAGGATGCATCCGGGCGGTCGATTTTCGCTGGCGAAACCCCTCCTTAAAAGGAGTGCCAAGTAGTTGTATTGTTCCAGCCACCTTTAAAAACCAGCTATATATATTGGGTATTTGTTGGGTCCCAATCCCCTTTTAAAGGGTACCAGCATTTTTCCTCATGATTTGTATGATTTGATGAAGATTAAAATACTGGCCGTACTAATACATGAGTAAAAAGAATATGAGCAAATGACTATATCTATTGAATCTATTGCAAATACTTATTGAATACAGTAGTAAGAATACTAAGATATCTATTGGAATATTAAAAAATCTATTGAATTAGTTTCTTTGGAAAAATGTCTATATCTAATAATTCATATATATATATAATACATGAATATATGAAGTTCGCTGTCCCTGTTGAAAATCTCATCCTGTATGGTTTATATGATGGGTTAAACCTCTTTGCCATCTAGGATCCCTGAGGGCCCCAAAAAATCGCTGGACTCGGACCCGGGTTCCACCCGAAAAAGGCCGAAACTCCGAAACCGAAAACGGTAGGCTGTTGGGGAAAAACACGAATCTCCCCATAACCGCTACTAATACTAGAAATCGTGAACTTCACAACCATTTCACACAGTCAGTGGATACACAACCCGATGATATACAACCCAAAATCCACCAGAAATAGTGATGTTTTACTACCAAACCACATTGATATTTTGTGAGACAAATCCAATTCAATGCTTTAATTTAAAATGGTGGCTGAAGCAGTTTTCCGTGGCCCCCCTACTATTAGAAGACTGGGCCAGCACACATGTTTCGCTGCTTTGGCACCAAAGAGGAACATATCTTGTGTATCATGACAGCACATCATGTTCTTCAAAAGTACTCATCGTCATTTCTCCTGCTTCATTTCGCTTGGTGACTTTTGTCCTTCTTTTCACCAAACTGCAGAAACCCTACCATCAGCACCGCAGCGACATCTTATTTGACGGCGTTGTTGGGCCGCATCACCAAAAACATCCCCCACCGTTTGGAAGTCCCATTTATTTCATGGGGAAGCAAGCGGCTTTTTCGGGGAGAAACCTGGGTTTTGCCAAAGAATTTCACATGCCAAGGTCAAGGGAGCGAATTTCAGGTCGAAGCTGGTCGTTTCGCATTTTTTCAGTTACCATGGCTTCAAAAGGTCCGAAAAAAGGGTCTGGGGGGAAACCACATCCAGCATCCTGCAGAGGTCAGAAATCATTCAGCATTCAACGTTTTGGAAATTTTGAAAGCTCTGATAGAAGCCACTAAGAAAGTCACTAAGAAATTCCCCATCTTTTTTCGCTCCCCAAACGGTTGGGTCGCATGTTTCGAAAAATTGGACTGGCTTTCCAGGCCGTGCGCGACAAATTTGACAGACGGGGGATCTTTGAAAGGCTCGATGCAAAAAAACTGCAATTTCTTAGGCTCCTAATCGCTTAGTAAATGGCCATCATACATCAAACTGGCAATTGAATCATCTATATATAATATATATATATATATATATATATGTATATATATATATATATGTATCTGTGTATACATTCAGCAATATTCAATGTTAAACTTCGGGAGACTCCTAAGGGCGGCTAGCCAAATTCCAGGTCAAATTTTAGGTGAGCCTACTGGAAAAAACTCCCAAAACGGATGGGAAGTTTTGAAAAATCCCCAAACTCTCAACCTAGAAATCAGATGCCATGAACTGAAAGACATTCTTTCAACTTTCAACTTTTGCCTTCATCATGGCCAAAATATTTCCCCCTACAAAAAAAATATTTAAAAAAAAAACACCCAAAAAATCCAAGGTCCATCCAAGACATCCCCCGGTCCAAAAAAAAAACAAACAAAAAACAGGGGGGGGGGTTTAACCCATGGCTTCAGGGTGGTGTCCCACCTCCGGTGGCTCGGACTCGAGCTCGACTTCCTCGGTCGGTGGCGCCACCTCTGGTGGGGCGACCTCACTCTCATCCACCAAGTCCACAGGTTTCAGAGCCGCCTTTTCGAAAAAACGTCGAAACGAAACGAAACCAAAAACGGGTTTTTTTTTGTAACCAGCGTTTTCCAAACACACTTATATAAATGTCATGAGGCAAAAAAAAATGACCACCTGGGGGATATATAATTACTTGGAGGTGTATTTCATCGGCATTTTGAAAGGCCCTTTTNCATCTATATATAATATATATATATATATATATATATGTATATATATATATATATGTATCTGTGTATACATTCAGCAATATTCAATGTTAAACTTCGGGAGACTCCTAAGGGCGGCTAGCCAAATTCCAGGTCAAATTTTAGGTGAGCCTACTGGAAAAAACTCCCAAAACGGATGGGAAGTTTTGAAAAATCCCCAAACTCTCAACCTAGAAATCAGATGCCATGAACTGAAAGACATTCTTTCAACTTTCAACTTTTGCCTTCATCATGGCCAAAATATTTCCCCCTACAAAAAAAATATTTAAAAAAAAACACCCAAAAAATCCAAGGTCCATCCAAGACATCCCCCGGTCCAAAAAAAAAACAAACAAAAAACAGGGGGGGGGGTTTAACCCATGGCTTCAGGGTGGTGTCCCACCTCCGGTGGCTCGGACTCGAGCTCGACTTCCTCGGTCGGTGGCGCCACCTCTGGTGGGGCGACCTCACTCTCATCCACCAAGTCCACAGGTTTCAGAGCCGCCTTTTCGAAAAAACGTCGAAACGAAACGAAACCAAAAACGGGTTTTTTTTTGTAACCAGCGTTTTCCAAACACACTTATATAAATGTCATGAGGCAAAAAAAAATGACCACCTGGGGGATATATAATTACTTGGAGGTGTATTTCATCGGCATTTTGAAAGGCCCTTTTTCAAAGGTCAAAAAGGTGAAAACAAAATAAAAACACCCAGAAGTTTGATCGGATTTGAAAGAAGTAGAGTAGTTGTGGTATTTCTTGAAGTAATATCATCCCACAGGTTTCCTTCTGCCAAAGTAATGTTGGTGCATACGATTTCTCCATCACAGGAACACTTCAACGGTCCCGGCGGTCCCGGTGGTCACCTGCAAAAAGGACGGTTTGGAGCACGACGGCAATGACGGGGGCTCTTCCTGCATGCAGCATTTCAGAGCTTTGGACTTTAAATCATGTTCATCTTCATCACCGTGCTTCCAGACTTCAAAACCCGTTTTTTTGGTTCATGTCATAATGTCATACTGAGTCATACTGTTGATGGTTCAGAAATCCTGCGTGAAAACCAGTTTAGCTTGGTAGTTGAAATCCCATTTATATTAACATGTTTTCTTTTACATCCAAACGGTGGTTTTCTTGCCGGAGTTCTGAACCATCAACCAAGGTTTCCGCATCCTTTTTTGTTGGAAAACTGCATCCGGACTCTCCTGCAGTCATTCCAAGTTTCGGTGAAACCGAGGTGGAAAGCTTCTTTGAATACCAACCAGTAGAGTGAGTCGATGTATCTCCTACTAAAGACTAGGTGCTTTTCCAGCGGAAGCCATGTTAGTTTTCCGCGAGGGAAAACAAGCTTTGTTGTTCTTTTCTCCCATGTATCCATAGTTCAGTGGAAAATGAACTATTGAATGAAAGGGGGGAAACCAATATTGGAGACATCCCATTTTCCACTGAATCATGGGAGGAAGAAATAGGTTTCCAGGTTCCCCATATCTGATTTGTCAATCCAAACTGAACTTCGGATAGTTGTTGTCAACCACTTCTTTTGCCGTGACGTTCAAACCTGGAATGCTTCCAACAAAGCAACAAAAAGGATGCCAGGATGCCTGTAAATCGCCTTCTCCAGATGTCACCCGCATGTGGCTATACATAGATGTTACTTACATCCTTGATATGCTTGGGGTCAACAGATGCGTTGAGCTCGGTGTAATTCGTGTTCTAATGTCCAAGTGAAAAATCTCCAAACCAACCCCTCAATATTCCCAAGATATTCGGGACCACTCAATTTTGCTAGCCCAAACCCCAACCCCAAACAACAACAAAAAATGGACATTTTTTCATGCATCACTTCCAGAAACACCAACCACCAACCAACCAACCAACCACACACACACACACACACACACACACACACACACACACACACACACACACACACACACACACACACACACACACACACACACACACACACACACACACACACACACACACACACACACACACACACACACACNACACACACACACACACACACACACACACACACACACACACACACACACACACACACACACACACACACACACACAACCAACCAACCAACCAACCAAGCTTCAACCCCAACCTTCAACCCCCCCCCCACAACCCCAATAGGTTTTCCACCTCGGCATCCCATAGCTCCGGTTCTCCGCAACTGCCTTCTCTCGTCAGGGCCATCTGTAAGCCTCCCAACAAAAAAAAGCGTCTCCGGAGAAGCCCAAAAATTGTGGAAAATTCCAAAGTCTGCATCGAAGACAAAAACAGAGATACCACAGGTCCAAGAAGATAGCTGGCAGTAGGGATTAGCATACCACAAGCTCAAAAATTGTGGAAGGTTCCAAAGTTTATATTTTTTGAGATAAAATATATATCATCCCTAATAACAAGGTAAAGTTGCTTCAAAAAGCGTAAGTGTCAAATTGGAGGAGTCGGTATCCTGTAGTTATGAAAAAGTTAGATAAGCTGTTTACCAACTCAAAAATTTGGTTTTAAGAAGAGTAGTTGCCATAAACAAAGGCATACGTGGTTGACAGGGATTGTGTTGGATGTTCATCTGCCAACCTTTGCTAGCCACAAAGCCAGGAGTCGCTCTCAGGAGTCGAGGTTTCAGGGAGGGACTTGTGGGAGTGTCCCTTCCTTGCCGTGGGGTTTCCCAATATCATTTCCCCAAAACCCAGTGATCCTCCTAGTGGCACAATGATACATACAGGAGAATATTCCTATCAAATACTCATTGGTAAAAAAACTCGAAGCTATCCTGTTGGAATAGCCAAAACACTGTACAGAAATCATTGGACATGGACCAAAGTAATTGGTTAAACCCCATAGTTTGTCCATCAACCACCAATGATCTTCCACCCACAAAATGCAGGTAACTCCTATGCATTTCATCGTACCACCTTCCGGCCTTGAATCTCAAATCTCAATGCATCCATATTTTTCTCGTTCTCCTCAGGAGACATGGATTTTCAGACAGGATTCAGCTGAAAATTCAGCTGCTGAAGTGTTACACATGCTACGAGTCGTGACGTTTTGTCCAAAGAATCAACCAAAAATACAACTCACGCCTCTAAAACAAGACCGCCCCAATCCATTCCCTGCCACTTAGCAAAGATCCGGCCAACATCTGGTTTAAATAAGAACCATACCTCTAGTGATACTTACCTGGTTCTATGGGAAAAAAAATGGGACACTTTTCGGGAAAAACATGCCTTTATGCCACATTCTTTCCCATTCTTTCCCCCTCAAACATCACCAATTCCTCTCAGAAATCAATCTCAACAAATGTAACCTGGGGTGTTCATGCTTATGAGTCCCCCCTGTTTAATGAAAAGCAGTTTGTATACATACCTTAGGTCCACCCCAGACCCAGTAACAGTGGCAAATGAAGGTTTAACAAGGATTCCCTGGTAAAAATGTGATAGTGACTGTCATCCTGGGTGGGGGGTAGATCTTAGTTCCTTTCCCCGAAAATCAGATTTCCTCAAAAAAAATGGGGACAAACTGATGGGATCTTGAAGCCATGGACACCAATTAGATAGCAAAGCATTGATGGAAAGCCTACACCAAATATATAAGAGAAGTAAAAAAACGTTCAATAGATCCAATAATATCAATAATATTATCCCGCCATTAATATGTTGAGGTTTTTTCAACCTCCGTAAGTACATTAGCATAGGTCAACCACAAACGAACAGTAGAGTAGAATTTGTGGCGTCAATTCACAGCACCCCATTCTTCGGTTTCATCATTTTCATCATGACAAGAACTCCATGGGCCGACGACGCCATTTCTTCAAGATTCACATCATGTTTTGATATTTTTGTTGGTACAAAGTCAACAAAAAATCCCTAGTAGAACCAGCTTAGCCGGCATAGCCTTTAAAAAAAAATTGCCCCCTAATTCCAAAAATGATACAAAAAAAACAAGGCTGTAAAAATCCCACCTGTTTTTTTTTTACCCAAAAAGGACACCTTTAGCCACCAAGACACTTGAAGTACCTCTGCCACCTTCTCCTGCACACATTTCGTCGCAAGGAGGCCTGCTACCACATCACTTTTGGAGATTTCACCACGAATCTTCAGCAAGCCGTGCACCTTGGAGTCATTCCCCGAGAAATTTTCGGGAAAACTTTCCCTCCGGGGGTTTTTTAGGGGAAATCTTTTGGTGGTTGGAGTTTCCAGAATGTTTGGTGGGGGGAATTTATGTGAGGTCATGATGATATTATGGAAAACCATCGTGTTGTTGATGATGATGATGATGATGATGATGATGATGAACACTAGTCATTCTGTAGTGATGGTTTCAAGTAAAGGTCAAGAGTTAGAAGATTGTTGTTTTTCTGCTTTCTGCAGAACAAAACAAGAACCTTATAAAACTTTGCAACACGCATCAAAATCGTCGGAGGTGCCATCGGCGTTGGGAGGGGATGACCCAATGATCTTGATGCAATGAAAAAGTATGACTTTCAGACCAAAACACTTGCTTCACATTTGTACCCTGTCCAATCTGCTGGGGACCATGTAACCACATTATTGCCGGCAATAATATATAAGCAACCCCCTTGAAGGGAAGAAAAGTCTGTTAGTCTTTTCATGTTTTTGAAAAATTGGTTCGTTCAACAAGTTGCCTGACCTTTGTGTTCTCAACTTTTAAAAACATATAAAACTCAAAACCTTGGGTGGGTTTCCTTTCACCTTCACAGCTTCCAACTTCCCAGCTTTTCCGAGGCACCAATTCGGATAGTTGGAGCGTGCCGGAACCATCTGCATCGATGATCTCGAACAAATTCGCACGATCAGGAGGAAGTTCGAGTTCATCCATTAGCCCTTGGACACGGCGGTCTTGAATGACCATCAAGAAAAGCTCCTGCAAAATGCAAGAACGTCAATTTTAACGGGATTCGAAACAATGAATGGGTTTTGGGGGGGGTCTTGTTTGGGGTCTTGGAATATATTATATATCTTCTGTGCCCGCTCGTTTTGTTACCAGTCATAATCATGAGAAAATTGTCTGTCTTGAGCCAAAACGTATATGTCATGCTCAACCCTTATGTACAACGCCATGTTGTAGAACACATGGCATATCCAGTCATATTATTCTCGGGATCAATATGGGTCTGTGGTAGCATGTCCCATGAAGGCATGCAAGGAATTCCTCATGAATCATTCAATCGCTATGCTGGGTCTAAGAGTCTAGTTCGTTTCTTCAACCCTACACTGCTTGACAAATAAACCTACGAAAAGACAAACATCAAAAAAGGGGAAAACCTTACATGAGAAATCTCAGGTGAAAGCTCTATCCCTTCGTGCTTTCCATAAAGCCCTTGACTCTTGTTATAGAGCTGCAATGATTGTTCCGGAGTTGGTTCAGGTCTGCAGCGGAGTGTGGAAGGAAGAGCTGTCAGGATTAAGATGTAATCTGCATTGTCCATGAGGTTGTCGCACTCGAACAACCTATGTCCTTCGACAACCACGAAGTGACGTCCCACACCATGAATGATGCTATTGATGCTTTGTGTTAAGCGGTCCCAATTGATGCCTGACGGGGAGGAAAATGAGTCATTACAAAAGTGGTACATGTTGGAGTTACTTGTTTCGTTGATGTACTTGTAGAACTTCTTCGACGTGGTTGTGACTTGAACTCCTCGAACATATGTGTTCATTCCTCCAGCGGCAGAACTTTTCCCCACGTTCGGGGGTCCAAAGATACACAACATCCTGTAGGGCTTGGAGTCTTGAATCTCCTTGGCATTGAACACGTGGAAGTTGTTCTTCAAGAGATATTCATTGAACTGTGAGGGTGATATTGAAGGATCACATGCCTTGGACATGAGAACTCTGGCCTGGATCTCCAAGGTGTCAAGGGATGGAAGTTTCGGTATTGTTTCTCTGGGAAGCTGTAGTGGATGACGGACTTGTGATCGAAGTGGCGTCTTGTCGATGGCCTTGTCCTCAGTAGTATCCGATCCATCTGATGAAGTGGGATAGACATAGGTGTATTCGGAGTCTGATATAGTAATAGTTACGGGTTTTTTAGCCGGTTTTGAAGCGGCTGATCGCGTGGCAGGATCTCCTCGGATGGTGGGAGTTGAAGTGGAATGGTGAGCATGAGAGGTACGAGGTGTGTGACGTGAAGTGTGGATATCTGGAGTATTTGAACTCTGTTTTGAGGAGTGAGGCATTGGGTCAACCTTTGGAGGAGGTTGAGCAGGTGGAGTTCGAATGGGAGGTCGAACTGAGGAGGCCATAGGTTTGGCAGTAGATGATGAGGATGAATCATCATAGTGAGGAGCTTCTTGTAAGGTGACAGTTTCAGTGAAGGTGATAGGTGCAGGAATGGAGCTGCGATGTGAGCGATGATGGCGTCTGCGGCGTCTTTTGGTCGAAGGATGCGTGATGTCGCTTCAAAGGGGGGTGGAGAGTATCTGTCAGCATTGTCTCTGGAGGAGACTGGTGAAGTTGGTGATCGCTGAGGTGAGCGATATGGGATAGGTGGAAGACTTTGGTAGCGATATTCAGTGAAAACTGTCAAAGGAGTTGAAGGTGGAACTGGGACTCGTGTCGGAGAAACTGGTAGTTGATTTGTCGCAATGTCCATGACAACGATGTCATCCACACTCGAATTGATGGTTCTCCTTGAAATTCTCCTTCTAGAACGTGATCGTGCCTCGATACCACAGCATATCATGGAACTGATCAAGCCAAAAGTGAATGCAAAAAGTTCAAAGTTCCAGCAGTATGACATGTGCATAATGATCCACCCAACAAACTTGTAAATCTCACAGTAGGCGAAGAAGGCAAATCAAGCCAAAATCCAATAAAATCGAAAAAGAGCGAAAAACCAGTGAACAATCTTGACCCAAAATGGCGACCATCGATTTTGTGTCAAGATTCGCGAGGTTGAAAAACATAACCAAACCTACCAACAAAAACACGGTTTGGTCAACGTCAATGGGAAGCCATCAACCATTCGCACGGGATAAATGGCAGGAACCTGCAAAATCTGGACCATTTTTTGGGATGCTGTTCTAGTGGCTAGATTGGTTAAAATATCAAAACACTTCACTTTTCTGTGATTCTTCTCAAGCCATGAAGAAAGGACGGTTTCCTTCATCCTACACTCTGGCCAGCACAAAACGTGAAGCCTACCACTGAAATCGCAAAGAAATCCACCCTGCCTTGAGCGTAACCACCCTGGACCCTCAACTTTCATACCCAAGCCCCATCAGCAAAACCATCACCATCCCCGCCATAACCCCACGAAATCCTTGGTGATATGGATGCTTTCCAACACACCAGCATCCATAAAGCCCTGCGACCTCGAGTTGAACAAAGTCTTCGGACTGTTTCCTGTGGCGGCGCCGCTGAAAACCGCTGAAAGTTTCCCTCAGATTTGTGGGAGAAGCAAAGTTCAGAAACATCTCTCTCAGAAGAAAAGTGAGACAAAATCCAAATTTTCGTCTTTCAAAAAAGGAAAACCCCAAGCCTTCCATGCTTCGTGAGATGTGGATCTAATTAATTGAAATTCAGCACTTTCCATGGATCATCTCCTGAATCTTGACCAAAACTTCCAAAAACGTCCACGAATCCAAAGCCCCAAAAACCTTTCGTTTTTGCTACTGACGTTACCTGGAACCAACATGGAACCAGTATACTAAGTTGCTTACTAAGTCATTCCCCATAAAGCGACAATTTCATCATCCCTTGTGGGGAATTACCAGGTGGAGTTCTACAATTCCCCGCCAAACCGTCGCAGCTTTTTGGACCGAACCCCTCCAATAACCGGGTGCAAACACAGTGGTTTTTAAAAATGGATCCGCCTTCTTCATCGTCCATATTTTGGAAAAGCCGGAAGGCGGCAGCAAATTTTTTCAACAACTCGCGGGCAATCCGTGCAATACGAATGGACTCTCGCGAATGTTGCTCCACCGTGAGATCGTTCCTGACAAGTCAATTCAGGTGGTGGATTTGGGGTGGAGTTTGGATTACATGAGATATCAAGACAACGGTGTAAAAGATACATGTATATATTATTTTTTTGTGTATATGTATATCTATATACAATTATTATGTATATATATATATATGATATATATATATATATTCATATCTAATATATATGTATATATATTGACAGAAAGAGAGAGAGAGAGAGAGAGAGAGAGAGAGAAAGAGCTTCTCAGAGATTGAAGTGCTTGAACTTCCGGGAACCAATTCATTTGTGGTGTCATGACCATGGCAAATCAAGTGGTAGCATCCTCAACCAAACACCGAGAAACAGCAGAGGGAAATTCGGATTCCGAGTTGCAATGCTGATAGTTCGGCTGGGGAAGCCCCTGCTCCCAAACATGACTTTTTCGTCCAAACTTTTGCACCCAAGCATCTCTTTCGCAGCCTTCATAGTGATATCAACATAGACCTCAGGACGGAAAAAAAAGTAGTTGGGAGGGGCAAACCTCAAGCTCCACTTAAACTCTTCACCTTTTTCATGGCAAAACAAGACATCAAAACAGCAGAATGTTTTGGAACATAATTCCAAACCTCAGATTTCTTCATGCATCCTTTGTCGGCTAAAAAAAGTCGCTGAGGATGGCACTGCCAGAATCACATTGAAGATACCAAGGCTGACCAACATGAAACTCGCTACCTCAAACAATAGGGAAATGAAACGGTAAATTAGTAGATGGAATCCCTAATTCTTACCATTCCAAACGGGATACATGCCTGATACATTGGGGTTTTGTTGGACTTGGGGGTTGCTACAAATCATAGGATTCCCCAACCCCGACCCCTGTGTGATACTGGATAAAAATGAGTGGTTTGGTTTGAGGTCACAAATCTCATCCTGATGGAAAAACCTGCTTCATTTTTGCTAGGGTCCCATTCATTCCCAGATTCCCATCAAGATTCAAGATTCCAAGGTAGGATTTCATCTGCAAGAACTGGCTTCAGTCCAACTTTTTTTTCTCCTAAATGATAAGCAAATGGCCTACTTGAATTTCCCACTCATGGCAAACTCAATGATCCATCATGCTTTGTTTTCCTATGTCTTAGCTGCATCTTACATGGGCTATCCGGCTATCCTTCGAGACAAAAAAAAAAAGGTGTCCGGACCCTCCCGAGAGTTCCAGCAAGGCACATACCCAAAGACGAAAACAAAACCAAACTCCTCCTTTAGGATGGAGTGAATTGGTTGCCCCTCATCGTTCACACATTCGCCTTTCGGGTTCCAGTCAGTTGTCAAGTTCGGGATGAGCACTGGAACTATGGAACCAGAAAAATGCCTTGCATTTTAGTCTCAAGAAAAGCTGGATGATGACATGTCTTGCCTGAAAGAAAAACCCTTTGAGTGAAATCGAAGCTGTAAACGTGTCAATCCCTTTCTTCTCGGGTGAATGTTTCATCCTGTTCCATCATGGTTGGAAACCATGGAACAGTGGAACTGCTGACAGTTTGACCCACCCATTCCACCCATTCCATGACAGCATCGCATCACCTGTAAAGCATCTGAAACATGTGAACATGGAATCGGGAATCGTGATGAAATATCCTCAGCTGCGATCTTTCGGATGGAATCGGCAGCAAAATTGGGAACGACGGGTTGGGTTACGGCCACGTGGTATGAAGAGAAGGGGCACCCATTTACGCAGTGGAATAGGAAGCATGATACAAATTTCATCCATTTACCTTATCGCTCTAGTTGATTCAGATTCATTGATTCAGAAGTGGAGAGAACTTCAGATATCATCATGGTTTATCCTTGCTTTTCATCCAAAATGGACATCAGACGTTGCTGTGAAAGCCATCCAGCCGACATGTCCGTCGAAAAACCTACATCTCATGGCCAGTCAGATAAGCATTTGAAGCATCTTTTGGTTAGATTCAAGACCCGTCTGCTTTTTGATGATCTTTTTTTGGGGGGGCTGGTTTACCGGACCAAACAAGTTTACACACACAGACCTGGAAAACAAAGCGTCAAAGTATTCAACAACTACTCCCCTGGTGGATCATTGGGACTGCACGTTCTCTTACAATCACCCATACCTGACCAGTGCTTTCACCTAAAATCATGAGATACCAACTGACCAACTCAAAAAAAGATGTAAAATAAGCACGTCACCACTTGGGAAGGCAATAAGAAGTCAAGTATTGCAGTACATCAAATTTGAATATGTGCATGTATGTATATATACACATGACATATATATAGACAAGAAAAGTGCATCAATTTGCACATTCCAAGCAAGTCAAAAAAAAACTTGAGAACTTAAAAATCATCTTCACCGTCTGTATCCAGGTCTCTCTGCAAGCCACGCTCGATGGTTTTGGGATCGTTTCCAAACGTCATGGTGGCGAAGCCGCTGATGACATAGAGCACGGTGAATCTGAGGCTTTTCTTGTTGAGCGACCCTCTCAACTCACATAGATTTGTTTTTCGGAAGGAAAAAGGGGTATATAATTCACAAAAGTGTTGGCAGAGAACGAATCTTTTTCCAAAACCATTTGATTCAGAAATGTTCTCCCCACCAAATCAGCCAGTCTTGGGTCATTCCACAGAAGCAGGATTCGGTTTTTGTTTTTTCAGGAGCTCAGCGGATCAAGTATCTAATTATCTCATGAAATCCTCGTTGGTTGTTGATCAGCGATTTTTAGAATCCTTGTTGGCAGACGGTAAGATTTCATCCTAAAGAAAAAAATAATCCCAGCGGAGTATTCAGGAAACGATTTCAGAATCTCCTATGCAAGGATGAAATGGCAGAAGTTGATGAAAGCGGTGCTTTTTAACAAATCCTTTTTTTGGAAGCGAAAACATAGCGTCTACTGAGATCCGGCCATCCTCGAAAAAAAGTGCCTCTTTCAGATTAGTAAGCAAGAATGATTTGGTCTGAGTGACACCTGTCATGTTTCAAACCCTGTAAATGGGATAAACCACCAACCTCAACTGGGTAGATGAATGCGTTTTCTTTTTCTTTCTGATACTTGGGTTGGCCATCTGTTTGCTTGGATGGACATTCCCGGGGCGGTTAGAAAGTAGCATTTTCGAAAGACTATGGACCTCTATCTAAAAAAGGGACATCTGAGAATTCTCAACAAAAATGGATGTTTGGTTTTTTACCTTTGAAACATCTCCATGTACTGATTTATTTTCCCCTTGTTGGATTCCGATTTCGTTCTTAATAAGCGACAACACTCTGCAATCGCAATCCGAACAAATACCAAACACAAGGCATATGCATAATGAATATTGCTTTTGAAACTTTTGAATAAGGAAATCATCATCAAGATTCAACCCCTCCTTGATTTTTTGGTTCCCATTTTCATGGCAGCTTTGGGATGGTTGTTATATCCAAACTGCCCTTCGAAAACACATCAGCTTCCTAAGGGTTTTCGTTTGCTTCCACTAAAAAAAAGGGCATGCTTCCCCGAAACCCAAACCCACACCCGTTTTTCGATACACAAAAAAAACCTTTTTGGATGTTTCCAAACGTTTTGGATCAAACCGTTTCGGTGTTTGGCCCAAGGCACAACAAGGTAAAGGCTAAGACCAGGGTTTTGATGCCAGCCACCAGTCCTTTGACCATCAACCGCAGATCCTTCATCGCCTTCAATCGAAAGACTTTGACGATGCGTACCAAGCGGATCAGCCGACAGAAGCGAAGCAGGGAGGTGGCAAAGACATCCTCAGGGTGTGTCACCCATAAAAACAAACCACCAAAACAACGGTTCAATGGGGCAAAGGTATTTTTTGGAGATTGGAAATTTGTTGTTGTTGTTGTTGTTGTTGTTGTTGTTGTTGTTGTTGTTGTTGTTGTTGTTGTTGTTGTTGTTGTTGTTGTTGTTGTTGTTGTCTTTTGGTTTGGAAAAAAAACTTAACCCTTGACATCGGAAGGATTCAGTCATCATATTTCGTTTGTACGTTTCATGCCCAGCATCTGGCATGTCAAGACCAACGAGCTGCACGGACACGTCCACCAAACCGCTAACGGCCAAGACCATATCAAAGTAATTCCAAGCACACTCCTGGCGCAGTTTTCCCGAAAGCCATCTCTTTCACCAACCCGAAAGATCTATCAAGACTTAGTTTTTACATAACAAGAACCACTCCAATTTCCGAGAAGTAAAGTGATCAAAGCAACGATTTGACGAGCGTCATATTCCGCCCAACATCTGTTTTACCACGCTGCATTCTTGCGTTGGATTTCATGCTTTCTTTCTGAAAGTAGATCCGGTGTTACATGTTCCACTAGGGTGTGGCTGAATTTCAAATCTTTACGGGAATCAAATTTGAATTCATGCTTCTCAAGTGGCATGTTCTATCCCCAATGAGCTCTGACTTGATTGTTGGTTGGGACACCAACAAGATCCAGTTCACCACGTCCCTTTCTCACAGTTGCACCACCCAAAAACCCCCCATCCTCGCCTGACCGCAAAAGAACATCCGCCTGCCCTGCATGAGAAGCATGCGGAGAATAATCTCAGCGATCAGGAAGAGGGCAAAGGCTGTCTCGATCCAAATCCAACCTGCGAAGTTGATCCAAATCCAACCCAAGGGGAACCGCTGGAGGTTTCGAAATCAGTTCCGAGGCACGGACCATCCCAGTCACGATATTCGGGATCTGTCTGAAAGCCAATCATGATGCCATTGGCTATGATGACACATGCCACCAGTGGCTCCAATAACCTGAAGTTTGCAGCAGGAAACGAACCTCGTTAGAACTCGATGGTCCTTCCCTAAAATTGTGAAAGTCTCCGAAAAGACCTGAAAATCCTCCCCAAGTGATGACAAACACCAGAAATGTTCAGGAGATTTTGGGGTTTATAAAAACCCTTCTTCCCTTTTTTTTTTGGGGGGGGGGTAAATTCAAGCGATGAATTGTGGGTTTTTTGGGATGTTTTGGGTTCATACCTCAAGATTGGTCTCAAACGTGACCTTGAAGAAGCTCAAAATCTAAACGCCCCCCATAGGTAGAGACCCCCCCATTCCCACCCATGGTCCTCCCTAATCCCATGTCAGGTCACACACCAATACTCCTGTCTTCCTTGGCAACGTTCAAAACGGAAGCTCTGAAAAAATTCAGGTCGGACAGGCAACCAAGAACGCAATCAGAAGCGACAAAAGGATATGAAAGGGAAAAAGTTTTGGACGTCCTAATGCAGTACATATGCCATGAAAATTGAACACCCTAAAACTTGAAAAAATTACACTGAACTCTAACTCAACTTGAAAAAAACTTGCACACCCGGACACCCTAATCCAGCCCAAAAGGTTGGATATCTACCTCCGCAGTCCGTTGACCACTGCAAAAAGGAGAGTTCGATTTGTTGAGATCAAACGGACCCAATGTTTTCAGGACCAAT
>DF245605.1:0-16552 GCA_000507305.1 Breviolum minutum Mf 1.05b.01
AAACAACAACAGCAACAACAACAACATCAACAACAACAACAACAACAACATCAACATCAACATCAACAACAACAACAACAACATCAACATCAACATCAACAACAACAACAACATCAACATCAACAACAACAACAACAACAACATCAACAACATCATCAACAACAACAACAACATCAACATCAACAACAACAACAACAACATCAACAACATCATCAACAACAACAACAACAACCAAAACCCACCAAAAACCAGCTACTGCCACCCAACACGAACTCACACCCTCTTCCCCGGCACTGCCGGTGGGTGCGTTAGCTCTTGAATTTACAAATTATCATGATATTTCCGTGTATATTTTCTTAAAATTATTTTGCAATATAGTTTGACTCTGTGATTCGATCTGTGAGACGATCCGTGTTGTTCCTTAAGTATGTCGAGTCTATCTTAATTTCATTTGGTTGGGAATGAATGTCATATTATTAAATATATTTCAATGAAATCACAAGAAATTTTGGATTCTAAATAGAAATTTGAGGCCAATGTACCACCTTTGTTTCATGAGTTTCTTGTCGAATCGCATGCCAGCTCAGCATGGCTCAGCATGGAGCCCTCAGCGATCCAAGGATCGTTTCTCACCAAAGCGTGCCTTGGAGAACTTACCACTGAAATGGAATTTGCTAACACCAAACAGGACGAAGTGCACTCCATCTCTGCCTGAAGGATCTGTTTTTGAGCACCAACTCCAAATTGTGACCTGTGTTCCAAGGCGAGAAAATACGATTCATTTCAGATTTTCGAGTACATAATTGTTCTGTCACTTCTGGCAACATCAATCTAACATCAACATGCAAGGAATGTAGCAAACACACGTCTCATGTGATTTGAATACCATTGAAGATCATTTCCTACCAGTTCCACCAGTATATTTCGATATATTTCGATCCTTGTGCACTCAGTTCAGGCACCGGCACCACGTTTGGAAATGCTCAGGTCGAAACGGTGTTGCGGAGATGGATGGCAAGCTCCGGGACTGTGGTGCAGAGTTGATGGCAATTGGGTTGTCTCCATATGCTTCCATTACAGTAGACTCAGTAGACATTCTGGAGATTCAACAACATGTGGGCATTTGGGCATTTCTGCAGTCAGACGCTTTATCAATCTGGGATATTCTATTCTATGTCCAAACATATCCCTGATGTTTGACCCAAGTCAATCGTGCGACTCCCGACACTTCTCCAGCCCCATGTTTGACAATCCGGTTTTCAAGCCTCCGTCATGGAAGCCTGCAAAATGAAATGCAACGGTTTGCCACAATTCATCGGAGATTGATCTGACAGTTCTGTGGCTTCTTGCATGCTTGGAAGACAAGCCACTTCGACACAATGATGATACGCAACACAGGTGTACATAGATTACATAAAAGCAACAATATGTATGTATAGTGCGCAATCGTATATATAGTACAAAAATTACCATGTCACCTATTTGGATATCATCCAATCCTTGTCATATGTAGTGTCAAATCAAATAAAACAAATCTATCATATTGTCATAGGTTGTTAGTTATCATACATTGTCACGTGTTATTCTCAAATAACAAATTCTGTCAGTGTTCTGTATATCATTTACATCTGATCAAATATGATACAATATAATATAATGCCATTTACCATCGTGTATCATCATACATCACCAAATACTATTGTCATAAATCATGTTTTTTGTCATCATATGTCATCATTATATATATATATATATGTATTACCGACTTGTGGTCACATCTATTACCATATTGTAAAATCAACTTGTGCACAAAGGGTTTCACATGTCACAAATGGTATTTGTGGCAGTTCGTGTAAATGAGGGCCCTCGAAGTGGGCGAAGGATCTCGCTCTTACCGCTATGGCAGTTTGAAAAAGCATCAGTGGCGTGATGCACATACATTCGCATGGAGTGGAGTGAAAAAGCAGAGCGCATACATGATCATGTTGTCATATCATATCATATCATATCATATCATATCATATCATATCATATCAATATATTATACGTCATATCTTATCATATCCTATCATACTGGATGGTATCGTATCACATCAAAGTATAGCACGTCAAATCACAACAGACAAATCGAATCAGATCGAATTGTAAGTGCATAAATATCACATTCTTATCAAAAAACAGAAACTTGAACTTATAGCTGGTCTATGCTTTTGTGAGAACATGAAAAGCAGTTTGCAGAATAGCCTTCAGAATGTAAACCCAAGCATACGTCGTCAGTTTGGACTGCCAGATGGCCTTGACATGGTTGTTCTTGCTCCCTCTGACCTGTCTGGCCCCACTGACAAAAAACGGCACCCATGGATTCTTTTCTGGCGCTGTGTCGTCCTTTTCGGAGCAATCCAATTGTCTGTAACAATCCAAAAGCTACCAAAAAATTGCCTGCTTGGGCATCGCTTTTCCAAGCTTTGCAAAGTGTGCAGAGGCCTGGGTCGCGCGTAACATGTTTTTATCATGCATTGCATGTTGGTTGCATTTTAGGGTTGAATATGCATTGAATATTAGGATTGCATGTTGGTTGAATATTAGGGTTGAATATGAATTGAATACTAGGGTTGAATATGAATATGGGTTGATACTTCAAAACAAGTAGTTCTTCATTTGTCAAAGGTCCAGGCTTGTGGTACTTGCGAGACCTCCCAAAGACCTTCTGGCCCCCTGAGCTTGGCCTTGGTCAACAAGATTCACCAAGCAAGATCTATGGATGTCTACAGTAATCCAACTGTGGTCATTACTCCCATCTTCAGCTGCGGTAGGGAGATACTGGCCTGGCAAAACTTAGGATTTACGTCCATCTACTCAATGATCTTTGTAGTGCCCAAGTTGGGAAAATAAGTCGGGGCGGATACCAATGAAATAATGAGGTACAAGTACAAGAACTCTTAAAATATTCAAGGACAGTTCACAGGAGTGCAAGGTACCTGATGTATCTTGCTCGAATCCAAAAGTTTGTGACCTTCTGCCCGACACTGCTGGAGCATTTTCAACCTGAGTTTGATCCAAGCTTACCACTAACTTTACTGTGTAGCGCTGCAGAAAAGTTTACAGTAGACTCAAGCCGCATTTGCTATACATTCTACACGATGCTGTCACCATGCTGTACTGTGCTACACTGACATGTGAAATCATACGAGTACATCCAATGCTTCGGTGGCTTCGGTAAAAATTTCATTGTTCAAGTGATTTCAAGTGTCATAAAATGCTCAATTTGCATAGATTGTCAACAGAAGATCTCGCTTCACCTGAGGCCTGAACTTCTCTCTTGCAAGTTCCTTTGCACTCAGACGGAGAGAAACGAGGGCGTCAGTGCCAGGGCTGCTAGAGAGCTCCACAATCCTGCAAAGTTATTCAAGCACAAATAAATAAACAGGTCCAGCATAAGGGGTCAACATGCTTTGCGGCTCGGACTGTATCTTCACAATGCACATTATATCATCTTATATGATCTCGATATGTTCTTAATTTCACGCTAGATTCGTATTTTGATGTGCAAACATATGCAAACAACGTCATTTGGAAGTTCACAGCCTTCTTGGTGGAGGAGGACTTGCAGGACTTGGAAGCTCTTGCCTCACCACATTCTTGGCAATGCGCCTCAGTACTTTGCTTGGCTGCTCCACAAAGTGGCTATAGAAAATCTGCAAACCGGTCGTGTCTGAGCTACAAGAGGCTCCCGGCTGCAAGTGAGGAGCTTCCACACGTCCGAGAATCTTATTGCGCCTCTTGGTCACCAGACTTGGAAGGAAATAATCTACATATCTACATGACAGATTATATACATACACTGAAACCTGGCTGGCTCAACTTGGCTACTTTTCATAACCGCCCTGACAAAGCGTCAGCGCTTTCGTTTAGGGTCGGGACCAAAGAGTAGTCGCAGACAGCTCAGGAATTTTCGCCTCGGGCTCCTGTCGAATACTGCACTGGCACTGCCCTTTTTCTTCATTCCCTCTTTCTTCTTCTTTTTCTTCTTCGTGCGTTTCTTCTTCCTTTTCTTGTTGTTGTTTTTGCTCTTTCTCGTCTTTTCCATGTTTTCTTCGTCTTTTCATTATTCTTCTATTTCTTCCTCTGTTTCTTCATCATCTTTTATATCTTATCATTTTTCTTATTTCATTCTTGTTCTTATTCTTATCCTGCTTGTCTTCATCTTCATCATCTTCCTCTTCTTCTTGAGACCTTCTTTGTCTTCTTCGTCTTGTTATTATTATTCTTCCATGTCTTCTTGTTCCTGCTGTTCTTGTTCTTCATTTTCTTTGTCTTCTTTTCTATTATTCTTTTCTATTTTTCTTTGCATTTCTTCTTCTTCTTTGATTTTTTGTTCTTTGTATACTTCTTGTTACGTATTATATATCGATTATCATCTATAATAATATACAGTACTATGTATATATATTATTGTGATGCTTCTTGTTTTTCTTGTGTTTCTTGTTGTTGTTGTTGTTGTTGTTGTTGTTGTTGTTGTTGTTGTTGTTGTTGTTGTTGTTGTTGTTGTTCGCCTTGCCTTTGTCTTTCTCCTTGCTCTTGGTGCTGCTGTTGCTCTGATTCTGATTCTTCTGCTGGCTATTGCTTCTCTTGCTCTCTTACTTCTTGTAGTTGTTGCTCTGGTTGTTTCTGTTTGCAGCTCTTGTTGCTGTTCTCCCTTTTGTGGTTCTGGTTGTTCTTGATCTTGTTCTTTTCCTTGTTGCTGTTGTTGATTTTGGACAGCATGCTTATTCATCCTATTCAAAAAAAACACCCAAATCACAGGAACCTCAAAGACAGGGGTCTCCAGCTCGGTAGTGCCGGACGAAACCGTACCTGCTATGAATGAAATGTCACTGAGTTGCACCCTCCATTCTACGGTATTTCAAAAATCTTTAACAACCTCACCGATTTGCAAATCGAACACCTGCTGAACATAAGATGGAATTAATCTTAAACAACCACAAAAGGATCAAATGAATTCAAATGAAATTGCTGCAGGGTGCTAAAATCATTCTTGGAAGCACAATTTTGTGTGTCATGCTGTGACTTCTCCTCTTTTATGTGCACCCTTTTTTCATTGCCTTTTCTTTTATCCAAGTACCAGGTGGGCAATCACGCCTTCAGCCACATTGCTGCAAAGTCCCTCAAAGGCCTGGCATTTGCCCCAGGCAAACCCATCAGTGTGGCAGCTGCAATGCGGCAGTTTCACACGATCAAGTCGGGCATTTACAGCCAATTGCGCAGGATCGCCTCATTTGGGCAGCTCTCTTTTGTAGGTGAAGCTGACTCTTCCTGGAATGCGAAGCTTCAATAAGCTTCAGTGATAGTGACAGTGGATTTCTGAAGGTGCTGGCAGTCCGTAATCCACATCCTCATACTAACGGGGCTTTCATAGCATGATTCTTCTCGATTCTAGACTGTCTGTCTGTGCTCAATCCATCATGTAATGAAGTCCAAATCAGAGACTTTGGTGCGTCGACTCTCAAACAGGTCATCCTCCGATTGAGCCGACTCAGAGGATGAACTGGAAGATGAGTCCGAGTCTGAAGAGTCGTCTGAATCAGAGTCCTGGCTGCATCAAACCAAGGACCAACGACGACGACACCAGATGCAATGCATTGCAATGCAATCACGTGAATGTTTCTTCATGTTTGGTCGGATTCCGAACATACATGCTTTGAGTGTACAGAAACGATGATTCCAGGGTGCTCAAAGAACAAGCAAAATAGCGCCTCCTCAGAATCCGAATCAGAGGATTTGCCATCCTCATCCTTGCAATGCTAGATTCGGTGATGCTCTGGTCATTCTGCATGTCTTACATAACTTTCGATACTTGTTGTGATCTGAATTGAATTGAAACGGGTTCGCGAAGCCTTGCTGGTTTGATGCAAGCCAATTTTCTTGTCTAGAGAGATCCTCTGCATATATACTTTTGGGCAATAAGTACTAACCTTCCCTTCAGCTATCAAATTACAAGTGTCAAGGTTGCTCTACATGTTTTTGTTTCCACAAGGCAGTCCTCCTGCTCGTCAGCTTTCTCTGGCAAGTCTTCAGCAGCAGCTTCCTAGCCAAACATGCTACAGCATGGAAACTTCAAATGCTGAATCAGGAAGCAAAATGCAGAATCAACAAATATGTATATAAAGGGGAATACCTAAAACCTGTTAAGAAATTCAAATAGAACATAAATAAACAATACATAGAAAAAATAATCAAACGAGATATCAATATAGTGCAATATTCAATCGCGTTTGGAATATACAAAAAAGCAAGCAGTGCCTCTGCTTGAGTACGGGAGGATTCAGCATCCTCGTCCTTGCGGCCAAGATGTTTCAGCAAACACCCTGCATTTCACGCTTCGTCATAATGCATCCGCGCGTATCCGTCCCTGTTTCTTGATTCGCTATGGACTTGTGCAAGGCGTATTAGTAGTAGCAACAAAACTCTGTCACAGTCTCCTCATCCATGTCTTGCGTTGGCACTGCCTCTTCATGGGAAGTCTCCTCAGTGCTGCTATAGCAAGAAAGCTGGCTCGTGACCAGAGATAGGGTTAGCCAAAAGAAAGCTGTCAAATACCAGCATTGCATGTTGAGTCAAGACTCACATTCACACAAACAAATATGTTGCGCAGAATCATCAAATATCAAATGTCAAAATTGCTCTATATTCTTTGTTTACACAAGGCAGTCCTCCTGCTTGTCAGCTTCTGCTGGCAAGTCTGCAGAAGCAGTTTCCTAGGCAAACATGCCACAGCATGGAAACTTCAAATGCTGAATCAGGAAGCAGCATATAAAATCAGCAAAGGTATAAAAAGGAGAATACCCAAAACCTGTTAAGAAATGAAAACAAACAATAATTTGGCCCATATCATCAAATCAAATATCAATATGGTACAAAATTCAGTTTAGAATATACAAAAAAGCAAGCAGTGCCTCTGCTTGAGTATGGGAGGATTCAGCATCCTCGTCCTTGCGGCCAAGATGTTTCAGCAAACGCCCTGCAGTTCACGCTTCGTCATAATGCATCCGCGCGTATCCGTCCCTGTTTCTTGATGTGCTCTGGGCTTGTGCAAGGCGTATTAGTAGTAGCAACAAAACTCTGTCACAGTCTCCTCATCCATGTCTTGCGTTGGCACTGCCTCTTCATGGGAAGTCTCCTCAGTGCTGCTATAGCAAGAAAGCTGGCTCGTGACCAGAGATAGGGTTAGCCAAAAGAAAGCTGTCAAATACCAGCATTGCATGTTGAGTCAAGACTCGCATTCACACAAACAAATATGTTGCGCAGAATCATCAAATATCAAATGTCAAAATTGCCTATATTCTTTGTTTACACAAGGCAGTCTTCCTGCTCGTCAGCTTCTGCTGGCAAGTCTGCAGAAGCAGTTTCCTGGGCAAACATGCCACAGCATGGAAACTTCAAATGCTGAATCAGGAAGCAGCATATAAAATCAGCAAAGGTATAAAAAGGAGAATACCCAAAACCTGTTAAGAAATGAAAACAGACAATAATTTGGCCAACATCATCAAAAGAAATATCAATATGGTACAAAATTCAATCGCGTTTGGAATATACAAAAAAGCAAGCAGTGCCTCTGCTTGAGTATGGGAGGATTCAGCATCCTCGTCCTTGCGGCCAAGATGTTTCAGCAAACACCCTGCAGTTCACGCTTCGTCATAATGCATCCGCGCGTATCCGTCCCTGTTTCTTGATTTGCTATGGACTTGTGCAAGGCGTATTAGTAGTAGCAACAAAACTCTGTCACAGTCTCCTCATCCATGTCTTGCGTTGGCACTGCCTCTTCATGGGAAGTCTCCTCAGTGCTGCTATAGCAAGAAAGCTGGCTCGTGACCAGAGATAGGGTTAGCCAAAAGAAAGCTGTCAAATACCAGCGTTGCATGTTGAGTCAAGACTCGCATTCACACAAACAAATATGTTGCGCAGTATCATCAAATATCAAATGTCAAAATTGCTCTATATTCTTGGTTTACACAAGGCAGTCTTCCTGCTCGTCAGCTTCTGCTGGCAAGTCTGCAGAAGCAGTTTCCTAGCCAAACATTATATCGCATTATCATATATGCCACAACAGCACAGAAACGTCTTTAGATCGAAGAAGAATGAGAATGAGACTGTATCAGGAAGCATGTGAAACCATCAAATAGCATAATTTAATATATAATACCGAGCCAATAGTCTTATGATACTTATGTATTCTCATACTTCAACCATCTGAAAGAAAGGATTACAGGGAGTACAGGAGACTTCCGTCATTATTCCGTCGTTGTGCCGCATCAGTTCCGGTCGCTTGTCCCTAAATTGTGTATTATTTAACCAACTGAAATAGCCGCACGAGTACAAGTATCCTCTGAAGGCAACAGCTCTCCACGTCCAACCTCCTGATGCTTTGCAAGTGAGAAATGATCTGCCCGGAACAGAGCAGCATGGCGAGCCAAGGCGTAGGAACGAAGCTTTCAAGTACGTCACATTTTTTCTAAAAGACAGAGTCTAGTATGAAGCACGCCGAAAAGATGTTGAGACGTTTGCAGTTGTTTTCGCTTTTCTAAAACATGAGTTGACAGACATGCTGTGGAAGTCCTGCTCAAAGACATCTTGCATGTCTTTGCCAGGAGTGTCCTGCTGGCAAGTCTGGAGGTGATCCGAACCGCTTGAGCATTTTCGGATATTTTCTGGACATTATACCTCATGCATTGATGCATCGAATATGACAAATGCCGAGCTTCCTCGCCAAATATGTTGTTGTATTTGCTCGTGTGTATTGACTACAGAATCATGATGAATCAGGACATGTACCGGAAACTGTAGGTACAACATTGATCAACATCGGATATGATACATCTATGCATATGACGTGTCATATTGTACAGTGATAGTCCATAATATAATGATTTCTTGTAGAAGCAAATCGCCGCTGCCTGCTCATGGAAGGATTCGGCATGCTCGTCCTTGCCCGCAAAACAATTACAGTAGCTGACACGTCTTCTGCTGCGCTGGTCTCAATTTCAAGCCATTGCCGCATTGCCCAACCCGCACCAAACGTATTCATTGCACACCGAAACCACAGGGTGCATCGAGGCCTGCACAGCCTCAACTTCGTCCTTCGAAATACCTGGAGGCATGGACGTTTGGATGATTGCGAATCATTGCAGCTTTTTTCTTAGAAGCTAATGAATCAAAAGATATCACAAGTATCTTTAAAGGCTCCGACTGATCATCCATCTCTGGGTAGATCCCGCCACCTGTCATTGACATCATCCTCTCCCGTTCTCCTTTCTTGTCTTAAATGTTGTCAAGGCCTGAGTTGACGGAGTCGCGCTTCTGCTTCTCAGCGTGGACTCTGTCCTTGAGCCTCACACTGACGGTGATGAAAATCAGAATCCGTAACATTGGCTTAGAAGCCGACAACACAAGAATCAAAGAGAGCTAATATGAGCTAATACTAAATACGAGTTTGCTTTTCTCTCTTGCCTTTGAGTGGACAAGTTTTTTCAACAAATCGAAGCTGTAACTGAAGTGCCCGTTTGCAGATTTGCAAGTGCCTGCTGAATTTGGACGGGATCTTGGACAGTCCTTGGATCTGTGTCAACATTTCATTTTATTTCATGAATCCAAACAACAACCACGTAACCACAACCCAAAAAATGGAAAAAAAAAATCTCCTCTTCGGCCAAACAAGGTGTTATCCAACTTGTGTCATTCCTTCCCTGCCAGGTTGAGCCGATAAGGGGTATTTATTCATTACAAGCAACACATGAGCCGTGCACCACGCCTCGTTGGTCTCCATTCCACGAAGCCTGGTGAACAATGGTGATTGGATCCCCCAATAAGCGTTGAAGAGAAACTATTGACATAGTAAATCATTGCATGCATCGTACAGTATATCGTAATATGGTTAACATATCTTCTAAAATTCTTCTAATTTCTACATCTTGCCATTTTCCTGATGCAGGTCTACACACACAATTCGACCGAGGAGCAAATTTGGTTGCGAGACTGAGCTCCTGCTCGATCTGGCAGAAGCTTCCTTGGACCGAAAAAAAACTCGCCCTGTCTGAACTTCAACGGTCAAGAGTCAAAACCGACGGATTCTCCCCTGAGCATTAGGCGTTAGGAAAAGCTCCAACGTCATTGTACCTCATCCGATGGACCGAAAGTGATGCTCATCATTCGTGTCATTGCCTTTTTGGGCGTGTTGCTGAATTCTGTCTGTCTCAAGTCTCCAAATGCTGAGTCAAAGCACTGCTCTGAGGCTTGTGAAGCCTCACGCAATTCAAATGAACAAGGCACAAGTCAGATTTGCAAAAAACTGATGTTTTTTTGCCTGAACATTCGCTCCAGCCTTGCAAGCGCTTGAAACCTTCAAATGCCTCGCGCACTTGCTTCCACAGATGTTGAATCACTCTGAAGACTCTAAACCAACGGGGGGATTTACAGAAATGGCTAAGCGGCTATGAAATGGCTTCTTTTTGGGTTTCGTGATTGTGACTGTGAAGACGCAGCACCCATCTTTTTTTATCTTTTTCAATGACACAAAGTGCGTCTGAGGATTGACGACCCCCATGGCCGGGAGATGTTTTTGTGTGCAAGATTCTTCATGCTTCCGCAGGAAAAAGTCGGAAAGAGCCACTATTTTTGGGTTGATGCTTTTACCCCATGAAACAAATTTACAGCGCTGGAAGCACGGCAGAAATAAAATTTCAATGATTTACGAGCTTCGCGCCACAGTTCGTCGCGTTCAAAATGGAGACTGCAGGCTAATCTGGCGTTGGATGGGACGAGAATCGATCATCCTGGTACTCCTGAGTATTGAGTAAATAATTTGTCCAAATCAATCGCAATCAACTCATTCATACTACGTAGAAATAATTAGTTCACATAACATACAATTTCAACATGTCCGAACAAGTCCGAACATGTCGACAGTCTGCTGTCGCCATGGCATATCGCCTAGCCTTCTGCTGGCCAAATTCCTTTGCAGTTACCAAACGGCGTTTGAATGGCTCGAGCCATTCCAGGGCCGAAAACCTTTGCCTTGACATTTGCCAAGCTGAAAATGCCCCTCACAAATATGCCCTGGTCAATCCAGAGCCTCAACCGAACATCTGTTTTCACGAAGTATTTGGGATGGGAATCTGAAAAAAAGCTGATGTAGATGAGTCAAGATATTGTCTGCAACCATCAAAAAAAAGACTTTCCAAACAAGAAAAATTACAGTAAGACTCCGGCAGCAAGCGAAAACGTCCATGGTTCGTAGTGATTGTGGCTTCGATTCTTCAGGAGCAATCTCCTGTTGACCTTGGTGTAGCGTCAGAGTCGATTTTCAAAGGACTCATGATTGAGATCCCAATAGACAATAATGGCCAACAACAAAAAAAAACAGTAACAATAACAACCACGCGTATAACGATGATTAGAAACATACTAAAGGCAAGTGGCCGATCAACTCCTCCAGTTTCTGCTTTTCCGGAGGCTGTAGCATGCTCCACATTGCCACATTCAAATAATATCTGGAACAGTGGCAGAATAAACAAATCAAGCATTATCTCGCAGGCAATTCAACTGTCAAATGTCATTTGATGTCATTTGCTGCACCTCTTCCTTGATCTCAGATGCCTCGCAAACAACGGCAATACCGACCGACACTTGGAATGCTATCTTACGCCAGGCCTGGCATCTGGATGTTCACCCGGCATTTCATAGATTGCAATGTTCAAGGGCGACTTCCTGAACGTTTTGAATGCTCGGGCAGCAGGTGAACACGGCAGTTGTGTGATTCAAGCCACTTGAGCCACTTTGGGCTGAGGTGGCTGACGCTACCTTGGAGACTTTTGAGGTATTCACCCGGTTTTATCTTCAGCAAAGGTACAGCCCGAAACGCGAAAAATTCACCGTCATGCCTTGGTTCTGTGGGCAGTTGCATCTAAATGTGCAAATACAACTACCCACACCTGCTAGAAACATCTACAACTTTGATGATCTGCAAATTTAGGCCAGGTTGCCAGGAAAGATGCCGCGTGCTTCCCACTGTATACAATCCAAGAATTGGGACACACCCCAAATGCAGAAGGTGTATACCTGTCATGTCAAATCCATTCAATCCCATCACGTGATGGTGTCGGCCTTGTTTTTTGAGTCAAAGGCAACTGGATTCCGTCTGAAATCGTTTCCATAGAATATAAAATGACATAGTATAGTAGAATGGAAAGTACTGCAATCTAATATACGTAATTCAATATAGTATGGAATGGTATACTTTGAATCTATCACTATGAACAGTAATAAGAATCGATTGTCATCTGTAATGCAAAGCAAATCATAAATTTGAAATACAAGTAGTATACAAGATAATATGTATATATATAATATGTACGTATGTATATAATGGATGGATGGTGGATCTTCATGAAGCCACCATAAAGGCCTTAAATGAAACTGGAATGAACGTGGCGAACAGGCTGCAATTTAAATATAAGGAGTGGGCTCAAACACATGAACACACGGGTAGAACTGGTATGTCATACTATCTCTAGGGACGAATTCATTCGCCCCGCCACCAACATATAATATCTATTTGTGGGTAATATACTGTACTGTAGTATAAGCTAATATAATAATGTAATATAAATACATTATCATACTGTAGTCACATGTAGTTATTATATCATGGTATACTGAGTATACTGCATGCATACATACATACCACAAGATCATGACAAGCAGTATCAGGTGAATAACTCAGGGGGGTTGGTTGTTTGACTTCATGCATTCATCTTCAAGTGCCTTGTCCGTGGAGAATTGCTCGACGCTCTTTTGTAATTCCTTTACATATGCCTCGCGTGCAAAATGGTGAGCATGGTCGAGTTCTGTAACCATGCACCGCATGCACTCTGGAAGTGGCCAGCGCTCCACAAAACAAGTACACCACCTGCACCTGAAAAAAAATGGCACCTTTTTGCACTTCCGAGTTTCTTGTCATATCCAAGCACTCTAGCATTTGTATCCATCATGCATAGTCCAGAAGTCCTTTAGCACCCTTTTGCACAGAACGCAAGGCTTGCCTTGAGTCCATCACTCCGGCGCATTCCAACGTTGCTCAAGTCGCCAGTGATTTCTGGCTCCTCTCCCACCTAGCAGAAACAAAGCCTTTCAGAATGTTTTTAGTGAGTCAGTGATGTTTTTCGTGAGTTTAGGTGAATTTGCATTGATCAGACCTCAGACACGACAAATTGATCAAAGGCCCAGAGTGGCATCACAAAAGTGGATGGCTCCACTTCTTCGCCAGGGCTCACCTCTCATCGAAAACCAGCAACATGTTGTTTTGTCGTACATGCTGCATGTTGGATGCATATTGGATGCATATTGGTTAAATTGGTGCATGGTGCCTCAGAGGGATCTTCCCCATCAGAGTAGTAGAAATCACCAATGACACCTGATGACAGCGACTCCCGGAACCCGTGGACATGTTAGCTGCATGGCTCCAAAATGGATCCTTGCCTTGAATGGCTCTAATGAGAACTGCTTTCATCTGTCTGGCAGTTGTTGACGCAGCCTGATTCGAAATTTTTGACATGGAAAAAAAATGAAAAAAGGAGAAAACAAATTGACGATAATTGCACATGGTCTGGAAAAAATGCAGATTCATGGTTTTTGATGCACAAGACATAGAGCAGCCGTCAGCATGCAAATCCTGCCTCACAATCTGGCAGCTCTATTCCAAAATACAGTTTGCTGGAAGGCACCTGCACATCTCTTGTGGACAAGCGAGACAAGCACTGAATACGCTCTACCCATCCTCCACCCTTTCCCATCCAGCCTGCTTCAACCGCATCTGAACACGGATCTCCCACAGCCTCTTCCGTCCGTGTAAGTGCCAAGCATATGGGTAATCGCGGGTCGCCTTAGCGAACTCACTGAGAAATGTTTGGCTCCGCCATGCTGCGCCCAAAATGTGCCACAACTGACTTCCCTGACCTCCCGCCACAGCTCATGTGTTGGTCGATGCATTGCCAAACACTTGAGCTCGCAAAGGTCATTCTCATATTTGCTGGGCGAGGTGTTTGCTCTTTGTACCTTCGATGGAGAACCCAGGCCCCAGATGAAATCAAGGAAATGACTCGACCCAGAATCTGGCAAGAAGCACTTATCATAATTTATCTCACCCACACCACATCGTGGTGCTTTCGTGAGCTTGCTTAGAAGATGCAAAAGTCGATTGGTCAAGCACGAGCAGCCGCAGGCGGAAGCCTTCCCCTTCAGATTTGCAATCAAGTTGCACCATTGGAAGGGAGAAAGGACCATCGCAAGGGATCCTTTCAACAAATTATATGTATATATATAGAAATCAAATGTTCCATGCACTGCTGGAGAGCAAATTGCGAAACTGCCAAACTGATCCCACTTTGGTGGATGCTTCCCGTCCTGATATCCTTGAGGCTGGACACTTGCCCTGCTCTGCTGCGGAGACTTTGCCTGCACAGAACCTCAGCTATAGCAACAACCCTGGACCTTTTGAGGTGGTCATAGTTTGGCACCATAGCGATTCCATATTGGTGTATTCAAGTATTCCTTTCAAGTGAAAAACCATACAAAAAAAAACTCGCCACAACAGAAAGCCGAAAAAAATCCTTAAGTTGCACTTCCAGGGCACCTTTTTTCTGACTTGAAGGCCACTGGCACACCAACACCAGCACCTCCCAACCATTGGAATCAATGCATCTGCAAGGATTTGCATGATTCCACCCTCTGAGGAGTGCACCAGGGCCGCTAAGCCAGCATAGCTGCTACCTGCAACTTGCAATGATTGGAAGGCAATTGCACATCTGAACAAGAAATACTGTCAAAAAAGCACCAGTGCCTAGGACGAGGAATATAAACAGCGTCCTGAGATGAAAAAATGGACATGTCACAAAGTCCGAAGACTAAATTGAGAGCAAAAGCAGACCTGTTGTTTTCCTTCTTGTACCAGTGCCGTAGTACCATGTGAACCACATATACTGCAACTAATGTTTATATAACTAACATCACCTGTCATATCAAAGTCGGAAGGAAACATCCGTTACCGAGCAGCATGATCTTGAGACAGCAGCCTCACTGCATCCTGTGTCTGTGGTTATACATTATCAACACCTTTTGCCTTTTTCATCCATTTTCCACAACAAACAAACATTTCGATCGTACGTGCCTAATCTTAATAATTAGACCATTGGATACATCATTGGAAACACTGCAAATGCTGCATTGCAGAATAGGCAAGCCACACAATGGTCAAGACAGTTGGGGACGTTTGAATCACACTCATGGCAAACGGAGATTCAAAAAATCTACCACTGCCGATTCAGGAGTTGAGGATGATAGAACAAAGAAATTGATCTTAATGTGTTTTGTTTTGTATATGTTTTTATTGTTTTTCCCCCAGGTAACTGGTGATAAGATTGACACAACGAAGAGATTGACAAACACATATTCCTGTTCACTGTTCTTCCACGTGTGGTGCTGTGTGCCCAAATCCAGCGGATCGCACAGGAGTCAAAACAAAAGTCGCCATGCGTTGACACGACTGCAGTGGAATCACAGAGCTGCTGACACTTGCTCCCGTCGGTCGGGCCCCTCACGACGTGTCACGAGGATTCACCGTGTGAAGCTGAGATGAACACAACGATTATATCATAGTGACATATAGAATCCTCAATCTTCCAACGCTTGGAAAAAAACAGTAATTTGAGTTTTTGACCTAGAATGACGAGATTTTTGGGATAACGACCAGAACGCCTAGAATGTCTAGAAAGACCTTTTTTGGGTCTACTTTCCTGGTTTCTTAACTTGCCGCAGCCATTTCAGTACATTATCCCCTTAAGCACTGCTGCACTTACTGATGGTGCTGTAGATCGACCTTTGGAGGAGAGACATGCATCATCATCCATCATTCATCTCATCAGCTGTTGGAGTGGATGATCTCGCTCCTTGGATGGGGGGCTGTGCAGGAGTATCTCCAGCGGAAAGGTTTGAGAAGGGACCAAAAGGCTGGATATTATGATTGAAATTTCCAGGCTTGACTAGAACCACACTTCACAGATGTGTTTTTCTTCTGGTTCAGGTTCAGAAGGCTAAGAAGGTTTTCAAGGCTGGTCAACCTCCCATGCTTTACCTGGTTGGATGCAATCACTCTGGACCTGAAAGGATTTTTGTTGATGATATGGATGACGATTATTCCCTAAAAATCAATCATTGATTGATTTATACCAAAGAATTTAGTGACTGTAAACCAAAAATCCTTTAAGGACAGACCATGCTTTTGCTGAGTGAAGCAATCAACTGAAAATGCAATATGTACTGTAGACATTCGGCTCCTAATAGTACCTCGTGTCCATATATAGGTATGGCAACAGATTTGGCCAAAAAATGGGAAAATGAGCCCAACTTGCGCCGCAGAGCGCACACCTTTGATCTCGTGGGATGCTTATTAAATGAAGCGATTTTTTTGTGATACATCTAATGGATGAAGTTTTCCATATATTTA
>DF245606.1:0-10205 GCA_000507305.1 Breviolum minutum Mf 1.05b.01
TATAATTAAAATTTTAATATTTTTGATTTTTTAAATTAAATATTAGATAAAAATTATATTATATAAGATTAAATCAATTAATATAATTATTAAAATATTATATATTTCAAAGCATAAAATTAGAATTTATCGTTTAAAATTATATATATATTTTTTTTAATATAATATATAAAATTTATTAATAATAAAAGATAAGGAAAAAAAATATATATATATATATTAAAATATATTATATATTATAATTTCCTGATCCAGAATAAAAAATATTATAATTTTAATATTTTATATTTTATTATTTTTATATATAAATTATCTTTATTTTTTCGAAATATTTTTGCTAAATAATCAAAGAAATTCTTCCTTTTTCCTGACAAGTTTTTTTTCTTCCGACTCGAATATGTGGATTTTTGGCTGAATTTTATCCTGCTATATTTGGGACCCAAAAGACCAACTGCATCGGGCCTGCCAAGAGGTAAGCATGGCTGACCTAGCAATTCACAATGATTTTTGGTGTTTTGTCTCAGTGAGGAACTTGGCGCGAATCTCAGTTGCTATCAAGGCACATTCTTTGGGACACTTTGGACATGGCGGACAGTCCTGAGGTTGTCCACCCAAGTCAAACATAGCACAAGGAAAAATGAAACTCACATTGTTGCTGTATCCTTACCACCACCAATCTACCACGCAGTCTTAGCATTCCGGCGGCACATGTGCAGCCAAGTCTCAGGGCAGGAGGGACAGTTGTCTTTCTTGCTTGCGATTTTCCTTGGGGCGGAAGCTGGAGCTGGACAGGTATTTGTTTTGATGATCTCTCAAGAATCTAGTCGCAAGTTGGGAAGAAAATGTTAGCCCAGCGACTCAGGAAGCACTGCAGGGACTGAAGTCAGCACATCCCGTGGCTTAAAGCCTTCAGGACAGTCAGGACAAATGGGACACCTGGAGCACCTCAGCTGTAGAAAGTTCTGCTTGATTGGTCCACATCCAATTTCATGTCTACAAATGGCAACTTGGACACTTCATGAGTTGGTCCTGGGATGTGACTGCAAGAAAAAAGGATCACACGCTTCCACCTCAACTATCCATGTACACTCAGAAATCACGCTTCCGGGACCAGCACTCGCATGTTTTACAGGTCTTGGCAGAGCAATCCTTTCCTGAAAAAATGAAACAAGTGAGTGAAGTTTAACAAGCAAATGGCTTTCCTAGAAGAAAAAGTGCCACTGGCAGACAGGCGTCCTGGGGGAATGGATTCGGCGATAGACGGCTCCTTTGCGCCGAAAAAGGTACTGACCTCCGCAAGTACAGCTGCTTCCTCTCAAGGTTATGTAGAACTGTACTGAAACCCGAATCAATCCAGGATATCTCTTTGTTTGGGTGTAAAGATTTGCTTTCATGTGTATGTAATATGTATACATACATCATATATCAATTGAACCCCATAGAGACACACAAGCATATCTTTTCACAATGTGTATAGCTTATATTAGTGAATATAGCAAAATCTGGAGATGATTTGGGGATCAGTCAGTACCATCACAAATTTCCAGCTAAAAACCTCCTGCCTTCAGCCTGGACCTCGGCCAGTCCTGGGTCATCCATGGAAACTCCCAGATCAAATGGCTATCGACCTGAGGGCCGCAAAGGCGGCCTGAAATGGGGGACGGAAAGGGCCCGGAAAGGATGGAAAACCATGGAATCACCATGAAACACAAGGATTGATTGAAATATCATTGGTGAGTCACGGTGATTTCAAATATCATGATCCATCGAACTAGCATGAAAATGGTGATTCTCTGAAGGATGTAAAAGACACACAAGGAGCATTGAGCTCAGAGCCTGGAGCTTCATCCCCTCCCATGAATTCGTCTCATGTCGCGGATAGTGCAATGCTTCACTTGTTCTGTGCTGAAAGGTGAGGAGAAATGATGCCAAACAGGTCGAGTTGCCTGGGATCAAATCTGCACACCACTGAATTTGGCAAGTCTTGCTCATGTTTGCTACCCTGTCATGTTTGCTATGACATTGTGAAACAACCTCCTTAAATGGTCGAACTCAAAGCTGGACACTGTTGCGTAATGTCCAAAGAACGGGTGAGTGTGGGTGGTCTTCAATCATCAAACCATTTCGGATCTTGTCTCAATGGAAGTGTAGAATGACTTCAGTATCTTCAGTTCTTGGCAATTTCAAGCAATAAAATGGCTGCTCACTCAAGACTCCATGCACTACTTCAAAGTAGCATGTGAAGATTCTGCTTCAACAATTCAACAGAATATGGAAAATATGAACAACATACCGTTCAATTCTTATTATATATAGTAATCAGCAATCTGTGTATACGTCACAAAGACCTGTTCACGTTCTTGGACGGGGCTCTCTCTAGCACCCCAAGCCTGGAGACGCTTTTCCCAAGCAATCTTCGGGTGGCTCTGCTACAGACATCTACAGACTATGTACAAAACCTTGAGCATATTTGAGCTACAAGGCCCAAGTATATTTCCAGCAATGGAAATCACTCCTCCAAACATGAAAATCATGAAATCACTTCTTTGCTGCTCACATGTCAAAACGTGTCTGACACCACCTTCGCATTCCTAGCCATCTTCAAAATCTCTTCACTTGGCAGCCTCCAAAATGGACTGCAACTTCTGCGCCAGCATCATGTTGCCCTTGATCTTCAGCTTGCCACCCATGAAGGCCTGCATTCCGTCCAACTTGCCCTCGGCCATTGCCATCAAGTCCGCATCTGCCATGGTGATGGTGCAGTCCTTGGGCATATCAAAACATCTTCAAACTTCAAACATGTCTTCGCCGACACCATCAGGCAATTCTCAGAACATCCCAACTGGTTTCCATAGGTTTCCCAATTTCCCACCACAATAGACAGAGACCAACGCTGACTAGCTGGCTAACGTCAATCACACTGAATCATGGCATCAAACCTCCCAATAAAGTGTTGTCAAACAATGTCAAACACGTCACTCAGCCTAGTATGATCTAGATGATCTAGTAAGCAAAGTGCCATCATGCTCAGTGCTCGACGGTGATTTTGTCAAACTCAGGTGCTGACAGCGCCGCTTTCCTCACCTGCTTTAGCTGCACCGCTGCCGTTCTTCAGATCGAGCACGAACTTGCCCTCTGGACCGGCGTCGCTGATCACGAACTGGAAGACCTCAACTGTGGCACAGAATTGTGGCATTTCTGCAGCGGCCTTTTCGCAGACCGAACTAAAGCAAAAATTCGTTGCTATTTCGGACAATGGCTTGCCAGCCAAGTAGCAGCACCTCCCATCTTGACAAGCTCAGGTCCCTTGCTCTTCACGGCTGCAGACATGGCATCAAACAAAACCTGAGACTTCATGTTGCAACTGGCAAGGATGACTTTGAAACAGGGCGCAGTAACAGCTGCAGGGAGACGTGCAACAAGTCAAGGCAACTCAAGATACTGCAGATACGGGCAAGCAGCATGGAAATGCAGTTTGGTTTAAATATAACTTCTGTGCGACCTGGACACCATCATCTTAGGGGTTGCAATTTCACTGATCAACAAAATCTCACTGATGCATGATATTCTGCCGTTAAATCATGTTGCATGATGTTGAAAGCGGTTCAGTCTCTCACACACCTACCCAATTGGAAGTTGCATGCTGCTGCTACGTGCATTCTCTACCTTATAATGCCTCTTGCATCCTCTCGCAATGTCTTCATGCCAGTACACATCTAAATTGGTCATACCAGTACCTACTGTCCTCATGCCTCCTCGTGCTAAAACATGCTGAACAGTCCAGCTACTTCATAGTTGTATACATTTGATGCACTTTTTGCCACTGAAATCGGGTGCCCTCTGCCCAGCTCTCTCAATCGTTGGACATCTCATCCAGGCTCCTAAAGGATTGGAGGGAATCTGAATCGACCTCTGATTTCCTCATGCATCCAAAAGTTGATCTGTTGTATTGGGGGATTCAAGCGTACTGCAAACGCAGTCAAAACGCCAAGTCATCTTCAATCACAATGAATCTATGAGTCAAGATGTTTCATCTTTTTTTCAACCCCCCACAACATGAGTTCCTCTTACTGCACCCATGCAAGTGTCCATCTTTGCAAAGAAGTCACCACACGCAGTGCGACTCTGCTCTTGTCCTCAAATCCATAGCGGATGTGCTCGCGTAGAAGCAGGATCCAATCGCCTGCGATGTGGTTGGCACTCTTGTTGCCAAACCCAGACACCCTCCCGAAAAATCCGAAAAGCTACCATAGTCCATCCAATTCAGCGGTGCATGACTTGGTATCTTTGCAGCTCTATTAAGTATCACCAAGCAACCCCCCAATTCAGAATGTTCTTTGTCAATGATGGATATCCATGCTGTCAAAACGGCGCCAACTACTGTAGCCTGCACCTAGCATTCTTGCGGCTGCAGTCTTGTCTGTGAGGACTCCAGCTTGCAGATGCTTGCAGTTTTCAATACTACTTGGAAGGTTTCATCACGCAAAAACAAAGCTAGTATTTTTCCCGCGACCCTGCATTCTTGCAAGTACTCCCCCACCTGTGCCACTGAAACCAAAAGAGAAAAGAGCAGTAGGACGTTCACCTTCGAGATCAATTCAGCATTAAAGAAATCCAAAACCGTTTCACAGTTTCACAGTCAGCAGCCTTGAAACCCCCAGCAGACTGTTTCATAAACATAAATCCTGCAACTTCTTTATGAACCTATGTGGAATGCATGCTGCAAGGGTTGAAGGCGGCACCGCACCTCGCAGTCCATGGTGAAGAAGAATTTCAGACTGCACTGCACCTTAGCGACAATTTCCTCCGGTAGATCCACGTGTCGTGTCCAAGCGAAAAAGGGCACCCGCATCAGCTATCATTTGAGGCTGCAGCAACATCTTCGCAGAAACAGCGAGAAAAAGACGCGATGGAGATGGTGAATTCCTGTAGGCAAAATTGACATGGGCTCATGTGTGAAAACGCTGCAATCCATCACACTCAAACATGGCGCAAGTCAAAACCCACAGCATGAGAAAACAGCGCTTGAGTCCGAAACCATGAGCATCTTTTTGACTGTCCCAAATGCAGGCCCAATTCAATTTGAATTTCCCACTAGCTCGGTGCCCTCATCATTGGAAGGCCGATTTCTGGGCGGAACCACCACCGACATGTAGAGAAGGTAGAGGGCAGCCGTCCCAAGAAGCAGCCACTTGCCCTGCATCCCCGATGACCACGCAAACCAGTTCTGAAAGCAAAGCAAAATGGAAATCGTGCCATGCAAGTACCTTCGAGCTATGCCTGTTGCATCCTTGTCCAGGTTCAAGGGTGACACGTCATAATGAGCATGTCCGATTTTGCACACGACCATGTTGCTTGCGGTTGCAAGGAGCACTGCTGGCACCAACAAAGGTACAAAGGCACCCCAAAGCAGCACCATTTCAGCAAAGGTTGCCAACAAACTTGCTTGCTGTCCATGCTCCAAGGAATTGCTGGTGCAAATCCTTCTCCTGCAAATCCTCCACCGCAGGAACAGCTTTGTGCCACCTTCACAAACCTTCTCAGACACCAGCCACTTTGCAAGTGTAAGGCCAGTCTGCAACAAGATGTGAGTAATCATTTTGGAAAGCAATAAAGGTGCCATGGTATCCACCACTGAGCGCATGCATGCACTGTCACTCATCCACGAAGCCCTGGCTCGGCACAGATCCCGTTTGGGCTCCAGAATGGAGTGATCCCCAATGCTCATGTTCCAGAGCTGATAGTGCTCTGACTTTTCATTGCAAACTTGCCAAAACAGTGTCCAACCGTTCATGCAATGGGTGTTCAAATACAGGGTAGTCAAAAAAGCAGCAAGCCACATGGTCCCCAAACGCGCTGCCATCAGCATAGATCTTCTTATGCCGGTAGCTGTGTTAAAAAGTGTTACCAATCTGGGTGTGATAAACATATCTGTCAAGACCATTAGCGCAGCAGCTTGCTGGTGCAAGAATTTCCGCCAGCCACTGGAGAGCTCCAAGGTGTTGTTAGAAGGGATGACGTTTACAAATGCGAAGGCTATAGAGGGAACGGACAGAATGATTACAACACAAACCCAAAGCAAAGAGCACAAGACTTTCCAAGCACATTGTACATATTTGCGACGCTGATTTGTTGTCTCAAGGTCTGTCATGCGACTCATGCCTGTCTCCTCCGCGTCTCTGTCAATTCGAGGGTAGGCCTTCTCCACAAGAATGGCACTGACTACAACCCAAATGATCCACGTCACCACAAGCACCCATTCGGTAAAGGTGTTGTCATCATCACCCGGTTCAAACAAATTGCTGAGTGTAGTGGAGGAAAACCCCGACCTGCACTCATAGTAAGTGGAAAAGGACAAGTAGAGCATCAGTAGAACTGCGTCTACCGCTGACAAGGTTGTACATATGCCCAATACAAAGAGGTGTGACCTGTGCAACAGCGGTGTACCTGCTTCTGCATCCAAAATGTTGCCATAATGAGGCCGCGAGATCTGACTTAAGACGATGGTGCAAACGAGCAGGAGTGCAAGGGACGCCATGGTCTTCAGGTTCCAAAACATAGCTATGGCTTTGTTGCTGGACAAATAAAGAAATTCTTGTTGTTCATCAGTGCCTATCCATGGTGGTAGATCTTCGCTTCCGTTCCCAAGCATGTTTCCAATCAAGGAGATTGAACGTACGTCTTTTGCCCACTTGGTCACGTGCTCGGGGAGATCGCAGGAAAGTCGGTTGTCGTGTAGCAAAAGGACTGGACCATGGGCATGGGGACAAAGACCGCACCTGCTGGGACAATGTCTAGCAACATCTGGCCCGCTGCAGTTCCTAATGACATTGCATGAGAGCCCGTACTGGTCCAAGAAAGATGTATCGTCTACGCAGTCCTTGCTGAGGTTGAATGGTGGAATGCGGCCTTTCAAAAAGTTGGAATAGGCAGAGAAAAATGTCAAGTTCGTTGCATTTGTAAAATCGTCAGGGATCCTGCCTGCAAGACGATTTTTATGGAGTGTGAGTAGTGTAAGCTCTGACAATCTGCTCAACCCTATTGGTATGCCTCCATTCAACGAGTTGTCGTGTAGGGTCAAGGTCTGCAGTGCAGTGAAATGAGTCAAGCAAGAGGGTATTTCGTGTTGAAGGGTGTTGCTGTGAGCGTACAACACTTTCAACACATTTCTGCTGCCCATCAACTTGCACATCTCTTTCGGATCATGCAGCTGATTCGAATCCATAAAAACTGATTCTAACCTGTCCAGCCGTGTCAAATTCTCGGGGAGGTGTTTCAAGAAGTTATTGCCCAAAGCAAGTGTTGTCAGATTCTTCGAGTTCCCCAGCGATTCTGGTAGCCTTCTCAGCCGATTCCCTGAAGCTGTCAGGAAGATTAGCTTACTAAGTTTTAGATCAGGTGGGAATGATGTCAGTTGGTTTGTCTCCAAGAACAAGGACTGAAGGGTGGGCAAGTTTCCAAAGGAGTCTGGCAGTGAAGTGACCTGATTGTTACCCAAGTGTCCAATCGACTCAGGCAGTGAAGTCAACTTGTTGTAAGAGACATCCAACGACTCAAGCCTTTGCAGGTTTCCAATGGAGTCAGGCAGTGAGGTCAAAGTGTTTTGAGACAAGTCCAACCATTCCAGCACTTGCAGGTTTCCGATGGACTCAGGCAGTGAGGTCAACATGTTTTGAGACAAATCCAACGAAAAAAGCAACTGCAGGTTTCCCATGGACTCAGGCAGCGAGTTCAACGTGTTATGAGACAAATCCAACGTCTCGAGTGCTTTCAGGTTTCCAATGGACTCAGGCATGGAGGTCAACGTGTTGTAAGACAAATCCAAAGTCTCGAGTGCTTGCAGGTTTCTGATGGAGGCAGGTAGTGAGGTCAATGTGTTTTGAAACAAATCCAATATCTCAAGTGCTTGCATGTTTCCAATGAATGCAGGCACAGAGGTTAACATGTTTTGAGACAAACCCAACCATTCCAGCACTTGCAGGCTTCCCATGGACTCGGGCAAGGAGGTCAACATGTTTTGATACAAATATAAGATCTTGAGCGCTTCCAGGTCTCCGATGGAGTCAGAAAGAGAGGTCAACATGTTGTGAGACAAATCCAATGACACAAGCGCTTGCAGGTTTCGGATGGAGTCAGGCAGCGAGGTTAAAGTGTTTTGAGACTTCTTGAATTGCATTCCTTTTTCAGTTTGCACAAAATCAAGAAGTGTACCAATTGCAGTTGAACATATCTGCAAGCCCTTTTGTATCAAGACTGGCCAGGATTGGCCTCGAGATTCCCGAAAAACCAAGAGTTGCTGCTAGCGGTTTCAGTTCGATCCCAACACTTCTAACCTGACCTCAAACAGGTTATGAGCCCAAGGCCTCCCGCAGTTCATGCTGCATAGGAGAAGACAGGACTTTTTGGAAGACCCAATGTCTTCTATGGAAAGAGGAAGCAGAAGTGGAGAGGCATCTCAGGCTGCGGAACTAGCCTTGGTGCCTGTGGGAAGGAGTGAACAAAAGAGCAGTAACGGAAATCAAACAGATGGTAGTGGGCCTGGGAAAGAAAGTACTCAGAGTGGCCAATTGGAGTTAGAAGATATCCCTGATAGGCCAGTGGGTAGACCAGAAGTCCTAGGACCAAAGCAGTTAGAGCCGTTGTTCAACGAGGAGCAGGTGCGACAGGCCGAAGAGTTGGAAGCCTCGGCACCAATGCTTCAGGATCGAAGAAAGACCTCTTTGGCATCCGAAGGCACTGGATGGGAAGGAGGACTGAGAAGGGAGGATCATGGTGGAGCACATCAAGAACTGGAAGTGAGGGCTAGGAAGGGTAGTGGAGTCACACCCCCTGCGATCAACATGCCGGCAATGGGCTTCACGGTTCCTCCAACGATGGTTTCTCCTACGCCAGGGCCAATGGGTTTCCCTTCAGGTTTCAACCCCATGCAGTTCTGGGCGGAGGATCAAATGAGGATGCAGGTGCAGCTGCAACAAGAAGTCATGGCGTTGTCACAGACCATGAAGTCGTTGCAGGAAGAGAACGTTAGACTGAGGGTTCAACTGGTGGAGCGAGAGACGAAATACTCCACTCCACCGGATGCGAAGACCATAGAAAGGACTTTGAGAACTACTGGACGGTCCAGTAGGAAGAAAAAGCAAGAGGACGGGCAAGAATGCCAACAAGAAGCGTCTAAGGAGGACGGGCTAGAATGCCGACAAGAAACATCTAAGGAGGACGGGCTAGAACGCCGACAAGACACGTCTAAGGAGGACGGGCAAGAATGCCAACAAGACACGTCTAAGGAGGACGGGCAAGAGTGCCGACAAGAAACATCAAAGGAGGACGGGCAAGAAAGCCAACAAGAAGCGTCTAAGGAGGACGGGTCAGAGAACCAGCAAGATGAAGAAAGGAGCGAGGATGATCGCTCGTCAGAAGAGGAAGCAGGACGAGGACGTGGAGACAGAAGAGGACCTGTCTCTGATGATGCGTTCAACACTATGCTGAAGATCATGCAAGGGATGCAAAAGATGCAACAGCAGATGTTGAAGCACAAGGATAAGAATGGGAAGAACAGAGGAGAAAGCGTTGAAGATGAGACGTTAAGAGGAGGGATTGATCTCCACTTGTTACCGGAGTGGTCACCGGACACTGCACCGGTGGACTTGCAGGATTGGCTGCTCTTGGTGGACACTCAGATGTGTGACATTAGTGCTTCGTCACATGAGTGGTGGGCCTTGACACTTGAGACGGCCAAGAAATGGTACAAGAAGCACCAATCGTTGAAGCCAATTGAGAAGCTTCAGCACAAGGTTTCGCTGACGTTGGAACTTCAGCAAGCAAAGTGGAAGCGGCTAGAGAGGAGAGCGAGCAACCTACTACTTCGAGCTCTTCCAGAAAGTCAACGAGAGGACATCATCGCCGGAAAAGACCTCTCGGTGTTGGCCATCTTGACGAAGCTCATGGTTAACTACCAACCGGGAGGAGGACAAGAGAAAGCAGCAGTGCTAGCGGCATTGGAGTTGCCGGCCGAGGCAAACACGATGAGAAAGGTTCAAAAACAAACAAAATCCTCCGCGGGCCCCCGCGGGCCCGCGGGCTCGCGGGCTCCGCGGGCTCCGCGGGGTCCGGGGGGAGTAGTTATAATGATAATAATAATAATTATTATCATTATTTTTATAGTAGTAGTAGTAATAGTAGTAGTAGTAGTAGTAGTAGTAGTAGTA
>DF245607.1:0-16324 GCA_000507305.1 Breviolum minutum Mf 1.05b.01
ACCCACACTGCAATGTTCACAACTTTCAATTCCCCTGCAGCCGCTATCTGCGTTTTGGGGTTCCAAATGCAACTTTCCAGCTGTTGTCCCTACAAACTGCGTGCTCTTCCTGTATGATTCACATCGCTGTCAGCTGACAATCCTTTCACTTGTGCAGGCTTACCTTGTATGAGATGTGTGATGGAGGGTTTCTCGGCGAAGTGTCGCCGGCCTTCTTTGGGATAATTATCTGGAAATCCTTGAAGTCATCAGCTTGCAACTTGCTGAGATTCGAGATTCTCAGACATGATCCGATCTTGTTTTCTTCCACGTGGCCTTGTTTCCCCATCAATTTGATGTTGTGGCAGGCTGTGTCACTTCTATTTGGGGGAGCTATGGGTAAGTCTGCAGCCTCATTGCTGGGAGTGAGGATGCGTTGTGATGCCTCCTTGAATGGAATATCCATGATGTAGAGACTGGATAAGTACTTGCGGAGAAAGTAGCAAGAACATGATACTTGAGGACTTTACATGAAATCAAATTTACTTTCATGTCGCTGAGTGATCATCTGGATTGCACGAAACCACCCAAATCAGGGGGCTCACCAAACCACGATACCCAAAGAAACATCCGAAAACCATGCCATATACATCCATATACTGGTATATTATTGGTATCATAAAGACGAATACTGTACAGGAACCATGCCAAAGATAGGGGACACATAATAAGCAATGATCTTTCGGAGAACTGCAAGTTTTGACCACGCCTCACCAGGAACACTTCATTCCGCAACAAAATTTTTGGATTGATTTGGATTCCAATATTTCTAGCTGCTGCAAATTAAGCCAAATATGAACATTTGTGGAAGCACATTTGCGTCATGGTTTGGTGAGTGATTGTAGCTGTTGGAAGGTCAAACGCAATGATTCATTGCATGTTGTGTGGTGTGTCATTCACACTTCCAGGCCCACAGTGATGCCAACCAATGGATGATTCTTTAAGACTTGAAACAATGCGGCACAAGAAATATTCAAGAAATCATACATTGCAAAAACATGCAAAAACATATGGAATATACATGTATAAATACATCATGTATGCAGAATATGTATATATATATATAAAAATATATATATTTGATTTATATACATACTGTAGCATTATTGTGCACATATTATGCACTTCTATTGTTAGATCATCATAAACTGATATGATAATAGTCTTACAAATCAAACTGCTGCATGTTGATGTTCATGTGGTATTTTATATTTCTTGTTTTTTTGCTTGCAAATGAACTCATGCAGCAATTTAGTAGATGCTACATACAGGCATAGGAGAGAGCTGACAGAAAGCACATTCTCAGTGCGATGCAGAAACAGCAGCCGCTGGTTGTACGACTTCGGCAAATGACAGGCAAATTTGCAGCGACTTGGCCCCAAAAAAGACCACGAATGTTTGATTTGATAGCTCGTGTCTTCTCGCAAACGCAGCCATCATGAAGGCATCGAGTGTGGCAGCGGCATTGCTGTTTTGGGGCATGCGGCGGCTGCTCCGGAGACGGCAATGGGCCAAAGCAGTGAGCTGTCAGAACTTCATCTCCAATGTGTCGGGCCTTGGTGTCAGCGTAGCTTGTACGAGCGGGAGAAGTTATAGATTGATGTTGAATAGGAAATGAATCATCTTCCAACCATCCATTTTCAGAAAAGATGTCAAGATTGATTTCTTGCAAGATGTTTATCGATATGTTGAGTGAAGGTGTGAGGGTTTGGAGCTGAGAAAGTCGAGGTAAAGAATGTTGTTGTCAGCACAATGACCTCCTTCGTGGGAACACCTGCTAGCAATGTCACAAACTCATCTGGCATCGATGAGTCATGGGAGCCTCGTGCAGAGGAGATTCCTTGTGCATCTTGCGTGCAAATTCTTCCAAAATCCAAAGGACTATGATTCAACATACAATTAGTCTCTAACTTGAAATGGCAGGTTTGTCCACGTGCTAATTTAATGATATATATCGAAAATTATGCATTCCTGCAAATGATGTGGACCGCGGTGAACTGGTGGTTGGTCATGGTGCTCATCATTGTTTCAAGTCCTCGATTGCCAGGAGTTGGAAGTGCCGGTGGCAATCCAATCCAAAGTCTTGAGACATATCTCTTTCCATACTGCTTGGCAAGAGCCTCCAAGATCTCTTGTTGCGATGACCTTCAGAAAGGATGACTTCATAGCTAGAGCGTCTTTGTAGAGGAAACGGGAAAAGTAGTCACACTACCTCCCAAGAGAAATCCAAGACTCTAAGACCAATTTTGATTGTATCATGTCCAGTGGCACTAATCATGTTGGATGGAAATTGAGGATGTCTACAGCATTGGAAAGGAGGGCTGTTTGCTGGTGTGGGGTACAGCGTGTTTGGCACTTCTCATGGCTTGGTTCTTTGTACATCTTTCTACTGATTTGTCCCAGACTGTGGTTGAACCTGCATTACAGTGAGAATTAATCAATAACCACACTATTACATGATATTAATTGATATTACACCATTGTCCTTAAAATTATATATATCCTTTCCTGGATCTAGATTGTTCTGTTTGATTCTATCCAGACATCCTGATCTGCAGGAGGGAAAGGAGGAGGTCCTTGGCACTGGAATGGCAGGTGCTGTGCTTGTGGCCAAGCACCGAAAGAGTGGACGACGCGTTGCAGCAAAATGCTTAGAGGTATCTGATGGTGCTCTTCCTGAAGAGGCCGGGTATTCCACCCATTTTCCACCCCGTTTCCTCCTGTACAAAATTTGTAATATATATATATATATTGATTATATACTTAGTTACATACCTCGAATTGGATCATCTGTAAATTTTTGGTCAGGAGTCCCGGTCTCTGGTCCTCTCATGTCGAGACTCTGGGAGACATGTTTGCATGGCACCGGGACCTGGCTTTCTTCCAGCAGGTCAGTCTCTACCTGCGCTTGTCACACCCAAACGTCTGCAGACTTCTACAGGTGGGAGATGGTCAGAGACTAGTCGCGCTAGTAACTGGTCCCGCCGAATGCTGGAGCCAATAAACGTCAGAAATGTTGCTTACTTATTAGATACCAATTTTGCCTTCAGTTCTTGATTTTGAAAGGAAGGGGCAAGGGCAAGGCATTGGTGGAAGTGGCACGGTCACAAACCGTAGATCTCAGGGTCAGGAATCTACGATCTATGTCATAGGTGTCAGAGAAGCACCTGACGCAGTGAGGCGTTTGTTGAGAAGAACGGGGAGATCTGGCTTTGCATGGAGTTATGCGCTGGAGGCTTGTCTTTGGGACTTGGTATGGTTGGTACTGAAGATTCCTAGGGCTAGGCCCTTGTTTGAATTTTTTGTTTTGCCTTGTTTTCTCTCAATGGATTGGCTTCGCTGCAGCTGCCTTGATAGGCGAACTATTCGAGTTAGCAGCAGGGACATCCTCTGTAACACGTGAGGGTGCCTCAATGCTGGACACAGAGGCCACTGGTTTTCTGAACTTGCAACTACCGGCTCAGGGCTACCGTAGAGGTAGACAGGCCGAGTATTATTCATGTACGGCCCTGGTGCCGTTCTTCGTTTAGAATGCACTGGTTGTGAAGTAGTTATCTCAGTAGCGTCACTACCGGACACCACAAGACAACACAAGCCTTCAGGTGCGTAAAGACAATTTAAAGAAATTGCACCAGTCCCAACACGCAGTCTGTTCGACAATCACCAATGCCAGGTTGTGTTCATTCATGTAGGTTGGTAAGGCTGACAGCAAGACTCATCATCCTATGATCAGTACGGACCTCAATGTAGCACAATAGAACACCACGCAGGCCCGCATCGCCGTGTTGGTCAAGCAGATGGCAGCAGCAATTCGCTACATTCACAGCATGGGCATTGTGCATCGTGATATCAAGTTTCTCGGCCATAAGTCTGCACCGTTCAGGTGAGGTAATGAACCTGATTCTTGATAAGTGGAAGACTTTGAAATGTGTGGCACTTGATCTTCAAATATTGCAGGCAGCTCCAGATCATATTTGATATTGCTTGTCTTACATCCGTGTTATCCATTGGTATCCCATGAATCGACATAATCAACCCATTTCGTTAAACTCCTGTGGTTGCATTGGTGCCTTTGGTGCTGAGGTTGGAAAACTGGGTCTTTGCTTCGCCTGCCCAGGAACGATTGAAATTGATTGACTTCGGCTTGGCGACACGAATTGTGGGTGAAGGCTGGTCCTTATTTAAGAATATGCTAGTAGTGGAGTTTGGTAGGGTGCATGATGTACATGTGAAGATTTTTTCGGATGGAACATGCTGATGGAAAATCATGAAAAAGTGGACTCATCAGGGATTTGAATCGTTGTGTTTGCTTATCACGTATTGAAATCCTTGATGTTTAGAGGATTCAAAAACGCCATCCATAACTACACTGTGAGAAAATTGACAATGCTAGCAATGAAAGCTACCCCTCTCGGCCCGGGGAGGTAAAACAAGAAAGCTGATGCAGATGTGTGGCACTTGCTACTATGTCGCCCCAGCATCTTGGAAATCCAAGACGGTCGACAGTGGGAACCGTACATAATGATTGAATAATGTCAGATAATGGAAGAATTACTTAGCATATACAGTGCTGTATTTAAATAATTTATGAATAGCACTTTTTAATACGTTTTATTGGTATCAGCTTTGCTGAGCAGGCCAAATATACATATTGCAAATCTGCATAAATTTGCATCTCTAGAAGTTCCTTAATTCTTGCAGAGTGTGGGCCGGTCAGACAAGGAGATCATTGGCCTGAAGAACGGCGCAATTTGCAAGGGCGATGGCTATGCACAGGAGGTTGATATTTGGGCGCTTGGTGTTTTGATTTATATGTTGGTGTCTGGCATGCCTCCCTTCAACGGCAAGACCCATGCAGACGTGATTTGGACACCTGGTTGCAATGAAAAGCACCAAAAGATCAAAAAAAAACCAAGAGAGCAGATTGAGGAAGCACCTCTTGCAGACACTTGGATTTTATCGGGCAGCTTTGAGTGTTGTTCCTTATCAACTCTAGAGTCGAGGAGCATTGCCAACTTCAAGTACTGTGATGATCCTTTGGCGGACGCTTTCGTTGGCCCTCGCTGGGAGAATGTCTCCCCACAGTGTAAGGACTTGCTTACTTGTGCAGCATCCCTGTAAATGTACGGCATGGACCGTTGGGGTAAGAAGGCAACCCTGACTTTTGTTGCTTCCCAGTTCAATCCTCTGCATGAAAGGTGTATTAGACGATCTTGACATTTGAATGAAATTTGAGCTTATGTTATGATACTGTATATTTTGATTTTTGTATATGTGGTGGTTGGTGTGTGTGTGTGTGTGTGTATTATGCCATGCAATATGTTATATTCATGCATTGTTGTTTTTTAGTATCGTACCCCCTGTCAGTGCTATGATTGCCTGGCAAAGGGAGTGGGGTACTTGACTTAGTGTCCGCACACTTTTCTGCAAAATTGTCATTGAAAAATGATTGCTGTGGAAATGGTGTCCACATTGAGTTTTGCTTTCACACGGGTGACTTTTTACTTGGGGTGACTTCACACATTGGCAGTGTCACCATGCGGGGGTGTGACTTTAGGCGCCAAGGGGTGACTTAACGCGACGACCAAGTATCGACAATGCCTTCGCAGCAGGATTTGATTCGAAGATGTATGGAGCGGGAGCCGGAAAAGCGGTTGCTTGATTTAAAATAGCACGAATCTTTCGGGATGACAGGGAAAGGTACATTCATAGACCTTTTCTGCTGCAACATTGTCTTTTTCTAAGGCTAACTGCTGCAGGAGTTCAGATGCATCCTTGGCTATGTCAGGTGGCATCAGCCCAGATGCCTCTGATGTCTCTGGCACCTGTGCTTAAGGCACCAATGGAGATGGGAGATGATGGGAGATCGGGATAGGTTTGATCTCGGAGACCTCCGAGAGCTTTCAAACTCTGTGATTGATGGTAGCCAGTTGGCATTCAGAATGCTAAGCTAGGATTTCAAATGGACAATTTGGGTAAATTGGGGAGAGTATCCTTTATAGACACCATCAGTGGAGTATATAGGGCCAGACGGAGGAATTTTCAGGGAACAGCCGCTAGGGCGATAGGGCACTCTCCCAAAAGGCATCCACATAGTCCCTTTGCAAGACCACGTTTGCAAGTTCATGTGTCCCATTGTATGCTAGGACTTGTGCTTCGCTGGGGCACGGATGGCTCACTGCACTGCTCTGGCAAATATTTGTGGAGATTTGATTGCAATTATTTCAGCAGGGCTGAGGTCGGAAACCAGCTGTCTTCAGCGAGGCATAAGCGAGAGAATGACAAGCATGAACAAGTGCACAGATGAAGAATTAAAGTTTTTTCCCGCAAGCCAAATTTTATTTGAGGCTCTTTGGCATCAACAATCTACCTTTCTCCAGAGTCGTGGACTGAATACAAGGCGATGCGGCTCTGACGTGTCACTGCACGTTTGCTTGAAGGATCATGAAGTACTCCGTATAGTTATCTTAAACTTGAATTGAAATACATGGTATTAATTTCTCTGTGGCCCTGAAGCATCACCGACATTTTCTCCAGAAAAAGGTAACCCTTGGGCTCTTGACAATTTGAAGCTGTCCATTCATTCCCCTGCATCTTCACCACCATACTCGACCACAGATCCCCTGGCCGTCGCAGGATTACTTCATGGCCTTGGAATGCCTTGAGACGCTGGCGCCAAAGGGCGCACTGTCCATCAGCAAGTTGGTTGCTGCTTTCGAGGAGAGGTGATTCTGTCAAAACCATCAAGATGAGAGTGAAAAGGACACAAGGTTGCATCCATGAAAAATATGAAAACGTCAGATCATCAATCGATTGTCAAACAATTAACCATAGTAAGTCCAAGATTTGTGAAAATAATGGCAATCTGGTGCTGCAGTGAAGCTTGGCCATTTTCAAAGTCCATCATGCAGACTGGAAGGAGGCAGCACAGGTGGAGAAGTCTCCTGCCCATGGCGCCAAATCCCAGGACTTGCTGAATATGTTGCTTGGCAGTAGCACTTTGCGTGCCCAGATTTGTGCCAAAAATCAATGGAGCTGTGTTGATGGTCACAATCCTACTGTTAAAGCTGTTTCTTTGGGAACTGTGCACGGTTTTCCTGTCAACTTTATTCACATCTGGTTTCGATTGACATATCTTGACAGGGACTCCTTCCGAGCGATTGGGGCACTGGACCGCACTGGTGATGGACGACTGCACTTCTTCGAGTTTCTGGGTGCCATGATTGCCGCCGGCAGAATCCAGCCACTGAGCACAAAAAGCTGTCTGAAATTATGATTTTGCTTCTTCCTGGCACACTGGTGCCAAAATCTTTCTCGCACACTCTGAAATATGCTACTGTGAATCACACTAAGAAGTACAATGTATATAGACATAAACTATATGATAATATAGTATCTACAAAGATCGGCTAAATCCATTTTCGGGACGTATTTGACACCTAGGATCCCGTAACAAGCAACCAAAGCAAGCTTGAATGCCTCCAGTCGACTTCGCCAAGATATTAACTTGATATCAATGATGGTTTAATGTAATTTAACATCATTTAATCATTTGGTGTTCATTTTGATATCATTTAAAGTAAAACTGACCTTGGCTCTGGCAACATCTACCATTCTTAAACTTTCACTATCAAAGACATAGTTGTTGTATCATCACGGAATCATGTATCAGCAGCGGTCGGAAGGTTCGACCCATGTGACCGGTCTTTCGAAGGATTCATGAAGCCGATGTGGCTGATGTCTTCGCGGCATTCGATATCGACCGTGATAACATCATCTCGGAGAAAGACATGGCCAGCATCATGAAGAAGGACAAAGAGGCCATTGACCCGACCCATCTCTTGGTATTTCTTTGTCCCAGGACCATTTCGACAAAGTACATCAATTTGCTGTAATTATTTCTGAGCAACTGAGATGGTATGACTGAGAAGACTAGCAGCCTTGCATATCAACAGATGCTTCACAGGATTTTCATCATACCTCAGGGATTGTTTGGATTAGAATCACACAGAATCACAACGAAGCAATGAGGCCACCTTTGATATCCAAGATTTGTTGATCACGGATTATTTACTGACAGTATAAATATGCCTATTCTTTAGATGTATACAGAATGGGAATGGATCACTTAGATTGTTAGACCTCAAAACCGAAGAGATGATGCGATTGCTGGAGCTTCTTTCAAGGCGGTGCAAGAACTGAAACGATCCAGCCATGAAAAGCTGGCCTTCCCCATTGATGACCCTGGTATGCTCTTGGAGGCGTTGAACAGGTTCGGGTCCCAAGGAAGATCTTTGAAAAAACGGTGGAAGATGAATCAAAAAATCAGAAAAAATGTGGGGCACCATTTGTTTTTGATGTGCAACCATACTGACTGACAGTGCAAACCAGAAATTTTACTGAAAATTTGTCTTGAGATGTTGGCTGGCAGACAGCAGCTTTGCTCCCAAGGAAGCCGGATTGGGCTTCAGAAAGGGCATCCCCAAGCCCTGTTGCAACAGTGGGAGAGAAGCCCGTTGAGGCTGGGCATGCAGCAGATGTCAATGGACCGTCCCGTTTTGTGTGCAAAACAGGATTGGAAGGATGCTTATGCGTGAAGTCGTAGCAGGTTATAGCAGCATCTTGTATCATTTTATAGCCATCATCTTTTGAATTTTATCATCGTCAAATAACATCTAATCACATCATCATATATCAGCATCTTACATCATCATACAACACCTTATAGCATCCCATAGCATCTGATAGCATCGTGTACCATTTTGCATCTCATAAGAAATTACATCTGCTCCGCGTGGAGAGGCCGCACCTCAACCCACCATGCAGAGATTGCTCAGCAAGGCAAAACTGCACATGGAGTGGAAAGTGCAGAGACAGGCTGGGCTTTGGCAAAGAGGCATTGAATATCATTCACCTACAAGATTTGCACATCAGTATACCTCAGCCACATCACATTGCCAAGATTGGCGGAGCAAATGGTCATCTTGGCTTGACTTTGCGAATTGTCCTACGGTTGCCAGGTGGCTTATCAAGATGTGCGCTCCGCCGTGAAGCTGAAAAGCTTGAACCGTGGATGGCGAACACCGGATCCCTCACCTACCCGAGATGCTGATGCAGAGAAGGACTCGGGGGCCACATGGAAGTGAATCAGAGGGTCTAATGGGGGCCAAGTTTCGGCCGTAGCACACCTGGCCAGGCTCCACAGAGAGACAGAGAGAGCAATTATCCAAGAGAGAAAGAGACTCTGTACTCAGAAGGTGTTGAAAGTTAGAGTTTGTGAAGCATATTTGACTCAACAATGCCTTCTAGTCGTTTATTTGATTGAACTTGGGAAGAGGAACGTTGTTAAGAAAGGCAGGGCATGGCAGAGCTAATCCATCCATTCGTGAAGGACAACTCCTCGGGTTCCGGCTTGGATACTTGTCATTTACATTTGCCATGCATGGTTGCAGCTGCCATGCTGAAAGGTGCAAGGGGGAGTGACATGTTGCTTTCCTGAATGTGTTGATGATGGCAGGGAGCAAGATTCTGAGGTATCAGCACTCAAAAGTGAAAGTTTCTCGCCTCCTTTTTTCCTGAAGCGATTTACAGATGTCCCTGATGTCCCCCCCTTGCTAAGGGATCTCCACGACACAGAATCAGCAAGATGGCGCAGAGCATGGTTCAACTATCAGATCTTGACTGGAGGAAAGGATCTCATGGTGAGCGTGCCTAGGGCAGAGTAGGACTAGAAACTCCTGGGTCACGACAAGAGATGCTACGCATCCCTGTTTCCAATTTCCAAAGATTCTAGGAATTTCATATAATTCCATGCTGGGATAAGAAGCTTGTCGCAAAATCTGCAGCGTGGCTACCATCATGCTTTGTGGAATGGCACTTAGATCATGGATTTCCATTGGATTTCCAATATTTTTTTTGCCAGCAACCTTGATCACTCAACTATCCCTGATAGAGTGATTAGGCTGTTCAATGCAACATTTTATTCTAAGCTATGTTATATGTGTGAACTATGAATTATATACTTGGCAACTATAGGGAGATACCTATGCTTAAGACATACGTCACGACCCATTGGAGTAGGGCAAAAAATGCCCAGATCTCAACTGCAACTTCTCAACCTCTCTGGCTTCGATCGAGTCTCCAACTTTCATCAGATTTCAAGCCCATGGTTATGGTATATCATTTAGGTGGTGGCAACTCAAATATTTTTATGTTCACCCCGATCCCTGGGGAAATGATCCAATTTGACTAATATTTGTTCAAATGGGTTGAAACCACCAACTAGTCATGCTTGCGTTCCCCTTTTCCTTTTTTTTTATGACGCAATGAATGTCCAGATACTGCCACGAAGTACCTGATTACAAGTGCCTGTGCGCCAGGAATTTTGCTCGGAATTCAACAGTCTTGGTGTGTAAACTTTACTTGAAATCAATCGTGGCTGTGCCTAAAGGAATAGCAGACTAGCATTGCAGGCATTCATCGCAAGTGTTGAAAGGCTCTAGCCAAGCCTATGTGACATGAATGAAAGCTAGTAGACATACAGCAACCTCAAAGCCAGTACAAGCCTGAGATTTCTCCATTTTGCATCACTTTGCGTGCTCTTCCATCGAGCCGCCAGCTGAACAGGCAGAATGAATGCCACTTCCAAATGTGTGGATCTGCTTTTTCTCCGAACAGGGTAATACCATAATAAACTATAATAGTGTTTTTTTCATATTGATTAATTAGGTAGGAAAGGATTTTATGTTTTTTCTCCTGTAAGATCTGACACTGTTGCAGCGAGGCTTACGATTTTTTCTAGCCCTTAGGCGTCGAGGCGCTCTTCCAAAGGCCTCCACGGCCATGCCTCAAACTTGGTAGTTCCCGTCTCGACACGCTGTGCGGGAGGTCGTTTTGACGCCTGCCATGCAGCATTGATTTGGAGCTTTCTCTTTCCCTCGCCACATCACACTTGCAAATAGGAGCAAAGTAGAGTCACTCAATGTAGTGTTGCCAATGGCAGCGGGAGGCAGAAAGCCAGAATGAAATCTAAGTGTTTATCCATGCCAGCCACAGAATGAATACACAGCAGGCAGGAAAAATATAGTGGCAGAGCTGCGCACGATCCTCCACTTAGAATATCTTAGAATGCCAGTCCTTTAGTATGCCTTCATCCTTTCACAAACTTGCCGGTGGAATGTCTTGCAGGTTTGCGTCTTTAACATTTATGATGCAACGCTACTCTATTCTCTTATCTCTGAAACTTGGGGACCCGTGGCATTTTGCCATGATTCTGTCCAAGAACAGCCAGTTCAGGTTCAACATCAGGGAAAAGACTAGGAAGGATCCTCTCGCCACTGGAGTGTGCTTTGAGGCCAGGCACAATTTCTTTTAAACCACTTGAACCTGCACTTTTTGTTGTTCATGCGAACAAGTTTTTGGGCCATGATGTTTTCTGGGACTTCTGTTCGGATGAAGTGAACACAGAGGATGCAGTGTTTGTGTTGTGGGAGCGAAGGTGTTCGGATACAGTAGTCGCTTTGTTTCTACGAGGTTTAGCCAGAAAGGTCATGACGCCTCATGACAAGCATTCTGGAACATCGCTTTTGTATGCTTTTGTTTTGTAGCCGGGCCCGACCATGTAGTACGTTGATTGCGGCAGAGTGACATGTCGCTTGCAGTGTCACTGCTGGCTTCAGCAAGACGCCTCCAGCGAGGCTCCATGGAACTACAAGGGTGGCAAAGATGGTGTCCAGTGAGGAGAATCTTGCAAACCCAAGATTGACAGATCAAGACGATCTAAGAAGATCCATTTTTCATCATATTTTCTGTGTTTCAACCCACATTAGTGTTGCTCTTCACCCATGCCCGCCCATGCCTATCTGCCCATGTGCCCATTGCGTTTTGTTGATCAGCTTTGAAAGCTTCTCACTCTTTGACTGGCTCGGAGCTTCCAATGGCCATCACCGGCCATCACATTATGCGCGAGTCAGGGGGATGAAACAAATTGTGGAAAAAAATCATGGAACCTGGCATGTTATACGTACTCATATTGCGAAATCTCAGATGTTTCACTTTGAACGTTTAATCTTTTTACTGCAATCGAAAGTGTCAGGATGTTTGCACTGACTACTGTAAGTCTAGATTTGATCTTAAATTAAGATAAATTAAGTATAGTTGTTCTGCAGCATTGACGTGCAGATGATCAGATAATCAGCCAAGCTTCTGGTTCTACAGTACAAATAGATTGAGGCTCAGAATCAGCCTCCCTTTCAAGATATGTCGCTTTGAGATTTGCTGGCTGCGTGCCATGTCCATGGCATGGTCACGGAGGGCGAGAAGCGAAGCAAGCCAGGCTGGAGCTTGGCAACTTCAACTTGATTCATTCAGTAGCTCCTTTTTGGTATCTTTTCCATGCTGTGGTTTTGAGATGATGTTGGACTGTTGGACCGTACAAGATTTAGATTTAGATATACGAAACCACACGCAGCAGCAAGGCTGCAGGGAACTGTAGCTTTGAATCTGAGGCACGTGATGCACCCCGTCCGCGCAAGAAGCAGGGATGGGAATGTCCTGCACCCTCAGTGGAGGCACACTTGCCTGTGATTGCAGCAGGGATGGCGAGATTATCTCCGTATCTCAGTATCTCAATATTATATGATCATGTATGTGTGGGCCGCAGGCTCAGGATGCTGTCATGATATGTTTTTAACAGGACTGGGAAGACTACAAAGAGTGGCTTCAGCAACAGGACTGGTGGGAACGTGCTCAGATTCTCAGATATCTCAGAACCACATGCAAAGGTTAAGTTCATGCGGCAAAACAACAATTGTTGGACATGTTTGACTATGTTTAGCATGTTTACAGGGAATGCACGACGACCCCAAGTCTACCCTTCAGGGAATCCCCTGCCACCAGGAACGTAAGCAAGAGCTGCCATCTGGGCCTCAGATCTTCTTGGCAGACATCTCTTTGCTTTTCCATCAGGTGCCTAGCGATTCGGAACGCTTCGGAACGCTTCAAGAGCTTGAAAGTTCTCATCGTCTAATCTATATACCCTCCCTGAAACTAACATAGCACCCGCAAAATTGGTGGTTGGAAGATGAATTTCCTTTCGGGAAAGGCCCATTTTTTTTGGGTGCTATGTCAATTACAGGGAGGGGTATTTTTTATATCATTGAATCCGATTTTCCAATGAGTGCAATGTGTCTTGCATGCCAAGGACCCTGATGTCAAGCTGCCATGGATCCATAGAGTCAAGTGTGAATTGCCACGTCGAGTGGGGCGTTTAGCTGGCGATTTGCCAGTGAAGGCAAGTTACATAGGCAGGGGACTACCGATTCCAAGACCATGAATGGAAAGACGCGAAACCATGAAAATGTGTGTAGAATATGAAAGTTGATGAAACAAGTGCTCGACGCGGCCCTTCTTGCTGCATGATTTTTCAAACATAGAAAGTCTGATGCAACTTGTTTCGTCGTTAATTTGCCTGACAGGCTTTGGAACAGAAGCAGCAGCAGAAGGCTACGAAGTTTTCAAGGAGGCAATGGCTGAAATTGGGGTGCTTCTTTGTAGGCACATCCATCATCCCACGAACCGTGACTTGGCTTTTCCGGAAGCGGTTTTCTGGATGGAAGCTTGTGGCACTCATCTCCAGGGGTTGGATGCCACTTTGAGGTTTTGAGCTTGCCCATTTAGAGCAGTCTGACCTCATCTTCGTAGATCGTGGAGATCGAAAACGTTTGTGGGAGACCTTGGGGACAGACATTGGCAGCGAGGTGGCTGAGCATGTGAAATGGCGCTATTTACAAGGCACTTGATGCAAGGACATCGTCACTGCAGATCATCGATTCATACAGACATCATAAACTATGAGCCCTACCGAGAGCATCAAAGCCCCTATATAGAACTACAATCTACCAAAGATAATCATGTACCATCATGTACCCAGATATGATGTACTCTTACAATCTGTTACACAGATGCTGTGCCAGCGGACTTCTGTATGATTGCATGCTTCCAGCTCAAAGCCCAGCAGGTGCTGTCGTCATTGCGGTTGGAGAATCCATGACGCTCCTCGGGGAGAAGTCTTGGTACTGCTCCAATGACATGGTGATTCCCTTCAAAGGTTTCTAGACTATGAATATATCTTAAAAGGGAGAACAGACTGAAATGTCAACGATCCTTTTGGACCAGAATCAAGAAAACTGGAGGCATCGCTAGCATATGTGACTACGTATTGTTATATTTAGATATATTTAGAAAAGGCACCAATCCATGTAATGCTAACATCCCGATTATAATAGGGTATGCAATTCAAAAAATCTGGGCCGTGGCTGCTACTGCTACTACTGCTGCTGCTGCTGCTACTACTACTACTACGAATTTGGCTAGAATATAGAGTTCAGAGGGCTTGACTCCAGATTTCAGTTCTTTTTGCCTTCTAGTCTTCCACTAGCCTTGATGGGCTTGAATCAAGTTTCAACCACCTTCCGTTTGTTTGCATTCTTATACAAGCTCAACTCCAGATTTGTGGTTCTCTGCATTTTGAAATTGGTCACCGTGGGCTTCAATGCAGAGTTGGTCTCATGAATCCGTGTTGTGCGCATGAACATGCCAAAGAAGACTTGACTTTGGATTNTACTACTACTACTACTACTACTACTACTACTGCTAATGGTTTATAGTTTTGAATTACAGAGGTGTCAAAGTACAGCAATCAAGAATAAGACGCGTGCCATTATTGCACCCCCCCCCCGTTTTTTACCTCAAAGAAAAAACGTGACAACTTTTTTGGTGGGCGGGTGTTATTATTGAGATGTTCACGTTTAGTTGGCTCATGTTGGCCCGAGACCTTCTGTTTTTTCATCAGCAAACCCTAGGTAATTGGCCCAAGCGCACCCCATTTGTTGGGTCTGTGAGGTTGGGGCATTTTTCCCCACATCGTGGCACCGGAAGATGGGACTGACATGGAAGAGCTCGTGGAGCAGTTAGGCGGTGCTGGAGTCGTCGTCCTCGGAATTCACCCAGGCGGCGGTATGATTTTCAATAAGGATGGGCTTGTAGAACCTGCACGGCAAATGATCCAGGACTGGACAAACGGTGGATGTTGAAGCAGGATGATGTGGATTCTATTGGTTATCTATTGTCATCTATAGTTTATTGCTATTATATGCTCTGATTGGTGAAATCTATTCTGTTGTGTACTTTTATGATACATGTCATGATGTCGTTGTTGGTCGTACAGCCGTACATATTTTTTGAGGAGTACCGGTGGGACTGGCAATCGACCAGCGTGAAGCAAGCACTACTGATCGGGCCCCCAAGGAACACAGGATTAATTTGCCCGCTCTACGTGGCCAGTCGTGAAGCCTTAGAAGATGATGAACTTCAAGATGTTTTTTCCTATGCGCTTACAACCACAGAGGAAGATGAAGAAGAACAACTGATCTCAAAGTTCGACCCCTTTGACAAGTGGGTCACAGTGGAGACTCAACAGGATTTTGTCTCAGTACAAAGCCTTGATGTTGTGCATTTTCTATTGTTTTCGAAGCTTTTACACTTCTCTTCGTCTCAAGAATCTATTCAAAAGCTGGGAATAACACTGCAGACAATGCATGATATGTTGTAAGTCCTGAGCAGTGATGGTGAGTCTTCGCATATCTACCAAGAATCCCAGAATTGTGCAGGAGCTAGATGCATTGAAGAAACAAGGAAATGAAGCTTTCAAGGCAGGCGAAGCTGACCTGGCATTTTTGCACTACAACCAGGCGCAGGTGCCTTGAAGGAAGGAGACTTAGGCATTTGTCCAATTTTGGGAGCCTCATGGGGTTGCAGTTGAGCAGTTTGTTGGGATGCCAAACAGGTGCTCCTCTCCAGCTCAGCGAAGTCTTGGGCAGAGCTGTCAGAAGACTTTAGGTCAGCTGCAATTTGCTGCAAGCTGTTTTTGCTTAGGGAGATTCCATGAAGGTTTGGCTCGAGCGTAGTTTCCCTTGTGGTCCGCTCGTTGTCATCCCTTAGTGGAACATTTCCACGGGCATTTTGGTGATCCTTGGAGCCATTTCTGCCTTTCGGTGTCCCAGCACCGTAAAACTCCTGGGTGACGCTCGCTGCTTTTAGATAAGCCGACCGTCAGTGTTTTGGTATCCCTGCATTTTTCTGGTTCCCGGATTGACTTGTCTCCGGACTTACACTTGGATTTGTGGGCTTTACCTGGTGTCCCAGCACCTAAAAACCTGGGTGGCACTCGCTGCTTTTAAATAAGCCGACTGTCATTGCAATTTTGATATTCCCGCTCTTCAACATT
>DF245608.1:550-16312 GCA_000507305.1 Breviolum minutum Mf 1.05b.01
TATATATATATATATATATATATTTATTAAATATATATGCATGACTTTGTGGATGATATGCACTTGTTTTTGGCTACTTGGGTAGCCAAATGGCTGCAAATGTGAACCCCAAAAATCAACCAAAAAACACAACATAATCCATACCAAAAAATCAATTCCACAATCAATTCCATGATCAATTCAAGATACAAAATAATCAATCCCCATGATCAATTCAGAAAACAAATTGAAAAAAAAGGTGACAATTAGGATTGAAGAGGGAACTGATTGTAATCAATCCCCGATGCTCAGGGTGAGTGTTCCACCACAGGTTAACAGGCACAATGGTAGCCCAAGTTGGCACTGTACCATAGTAGCCCTGGGTGACCTGATAGTAGCCCCTGGCTATATGCCAGCCTCCATACAGAGTTTGGCGCCCTGCCAAAGCAAGAATTTCATGCCCTTGCGTCCAAACAACATGGCTACAAGATGCATGTACTGGCAAACGGACCCTATCATAACATATATGCAAGTAAGATACATTAAGATAAAATATACAGAGAAAGTATTTGTATCAAAAACTGTGATTCTGTCATGTTTTTGCATATAGTTCACGCTTCGAAGTTGCAAATGTTGTGTGTGTTGTGCTTTTGAACGCGGCACGAACGCTGCTAGCTGTTTCCTTTCGAGATCGACTTCGTCCATGATTCCCCGAGGTATGTACGTCATTTTTACATATACATTTTTTCATGGAATCTCTTTTTTTTCACCCACCAAGTAAACAATGAATCGGAAGCATGCAGTCGAAACTGTTTTCATGCTGATTGTCTTTCGGCAATGCACGGAGCTCGCCACACAGCCTCAGTGATCCGATATCAAGGTGCCAGGGCCCGCGGTGAGGGTCGAAGGGTACGTGTTGGATTTCTTTCCAGAATTTGGTTTGTAACTTTGATGATTTCATGGTCCAAAAGTGCCCTGTTTGATGAAGGAACTTTGGCCCAGAAGAACACGCAAACCAACAAATCGACCTATATACATGTGCAGACCAACAGTGTACATGTAATTATGTAAGACAGTGGTTTATAAACATGTATATTTGTTGATCGTTCTGGATGTAAATTTATTTAAAATTACACTGTTTTATGTCCCATGGTGGCGGGCAAACGACTCCGGATGCAAATGGAGAAGAGGTTGGAAACAGCTCGATGGGTGGTGCGTAATATAGGCAAAGAACTTCGCAAAGATGAAAAACGAATGCTTTCAACAAATCGATTGCTCCCGCAAGGGACCTTGAGAAGAAAATGTATCAAACGGATTTGTGTTGGCTGGACCTTCCAGGTTGAGGGTAGATGTTACACCAAAAAACTGGCGTCCATGGTTTGCTCAAAACTCCGGAAAAAGTTTGGGTTGGAAACATCTGATCTGGAAAATGATCGCATGCTTGCATTTCTCAAGCTTGGCCGAAAACACCGGGTGAAGAAGCCTCTGCCGTCCAACATGTCCGGCATGGATGCCCTTGAAACTCTCCCTTTTATACCGGAGGACAGACACGTACTGCCAAGAAACTGTAGCACCATGTAGTGAAAGCTTCCACAATCGTTTGCAGTCCTGATGCCCCGTGTGCAGCCCACGCAGGACAGTGATATCGATTTGACGGGTGATGCTGCGCCCCGTGAATGGGATGTCATGTAACTTGGTTGCTCTTTACTTGTGATGTTGATGGATCCCCAAAAATGTTTGCGTCGTTTCCGATCTAGCACCCAGGCTGCATCCAGACAGGTTTCCGTGCCTTGCTTAAAACTACTTGGCACTTGCTTGTTTTGTGTGAAAGTTTGTGCAATTGTGCTCATGCTTCATCAAAGTGTGTATGTGTGTGTGTGCACATGTTCCGCTGTAAGGGATCTTGCGCCAAGAACGAAAAACAATGCCAAGGATGTGAGACTTGGCTGATGACACATTCGAGTGGATTCAAACTTGTGTGTACTATTGTGCATATGGGAATATTTGGGTATGTTTTTTCCTTTTGTTTAGTTAGGAAAGAGCTCCTTTTGGTTGCTCGTGAGATTCCTGCTCAGTGCCTTGGCTTCAAAGAAAAGCCTGCTGAGTGAAATCAAAAAAATATATACAAATTTGATAAAGTGGCTTTTTGGAGGCAACCAGATTCTGATGAAGCAGCCACGACCGAGCTAGACTCTGGGTCACTTGTCTGGTCTATAGGCCTTTTTTTAAGTCATGTTGCGCCATATGTTGTTACTGATTCAATGTACACCCCGTCAAATTCATTGAGGAACGGTGTCGATGGGCATGATCTCGAAGAACAGGCCATATCTGTTTTCTGTTCTTGAGGACCAAGTACCACCGCCAAGCCCGAAGGAGCTCGACTTTGAGGCACGATTTGACAGATTTGCTTTTGCTTCTTAGTCAATATATTAACATGCCCAACTGCCAAGAACCTCATGGAACCGGAGCTCGCAAAAGAAATGGAGGCTCTGTTTGGGATTGGGGCTTCATGTTGATTGGTTTATAGTAGAAAAGTGGTGATCTAAAGACCTTGCCAATCCCCAGCCATCCGCCATACATAGCATACACTGCCAAGGATTTAAATTCCTTGGTTATTATTTACATATCATGGCCATCTTTACACAGGTGGGTAGTCATGGGTATCTCAAAAAATCATCCCTAGGAGCCAGAGCCCTTCAAATTCTTAGACCGGGAGTGGACTGAAGCTTCATGGCAAAAATGGATGGACGAAGCTTGGTCAGCTCCGGAGGTGGGGTATTGGATCTGGGTGTTATAAAGATATCATACCAGGTAGTCATGGGTATCTCCAAAAATCACCCCTAGGAGCCAGACCAAGAGTGGACTGAAGCTTCGTGGCAAAAATGGATGGTCGAGGCTTTGTCAGGTTTGGAGGTGGGGTATTGCGTTGAAAGCTAGTTTCTGCATCAGTTTGTTTCAACTCAACTGTTGGGGATGGCAATCACGCAGGCTGCTAGCAATGGTGATGCATGCCTTGGTTTGCAAGAGGCCAGGCCAGCTTTTGACATGTACATGGCAAGGGAAGCATTTTCACATTGCTCAACTGCCGAGGCTCTGCTAGAAAAGGACGGCTCTGAAGATTTGGAGGACACTTTATAAATTGATGTCGATTGTGTGTGTTGAGTTTAAGGTGATTTATACGTTCAACTGCTAACACGCCAAGCGCTATCAGGAAGATATGTGGGATTGGGCGCAGAAACAGGTTGCAGGGATTTCAACTGTTGGCGCTGGTTTCTTGGTTGAAACAAGAAAACTGTCGCCATCAATACCAACTACTCACTACATGTTCTGTTTTTCGTGCACGGGTCAGGCGGTTTCGACGGCTATGGGGACGATGAATTGTGGGTCCAGGAAGCTTTACTGGGTGCGCCGTGCAGCGCATTTAGCCCAAGTTTTTTATCTGCAATGAAATGGCATAGTTCTTTTTCCATAGTGCTTGCAAGTCAACTCAACCCAGGTTCCACAGGTACCACTAGCGCCGAGATGCCGGATCCAGGTCCCGGACGATGCCGAGTGTTGCAGCTAGGTCGAAGTGAAAGGAGTCATTGATTGTTTGACTTGATGACAAGTTTGATGGTCAAATGGTCATTGTCATAAGAACACGATAATTGATTAAGGCCTCTCTTGAGTCTTCAGCACTTTAAGCATGCCTTGCCCCTGGCTAAGGGACAATCTATGTTGGAGAGAATGGACTACATCCGGAAGTAGCAGCCTACATCCAGGATATCGGGAGCGGGCCTTCGTTTGATTGTTGGTCTTGGTGTGTGACTTTTACAATTGCCCATAGGCTGGAGTCAACCGTTTTCATGCACTGAGGGGCGGAATTCTCCAATGAAGTCGATACACATTTGGAAGATCAATTTCGTGACCCAACCTTTGCCAACAAAGCCTGGGATCTCTTGGCAGGCAAACTTCAAGGACCATCTGTTTTGCTACATGTGCTCTTGAGATTTTAAGACCAGGAGTTTTTTCAACAAGATTCCATTGTCGCCATTTAAAGCTGAGGAGCCATTGAAGATGAACGTGCCAAAGCTGAGGAGCGAGAGGTCTGCAACATACCTCACAACATGAAATGATCCATGAGGGTGTTGCTTCAGCTAAACGTCCGATGTATTCTGTTTTCCGAAATGTTTATTCCAGGTTCAGGAGTTGCTTCGTGCCAAGACGCTCGCCCTGGGTGAAGCTGGGGATGAGGAGGAAGCACATGGTGAATACTTTTTCAGATTTAAGGTGTCATCATGGTCAAAAAAGTCAAACGAAAAACTGTTGCAGGAAAAGACTAATGCTGTGGAAGTTGTGCCTGCGAGTGGCACCAGCCAGGCCTGCTCAAAATTTCAATTTGTTTACAAACATGTATCTACAATTTTTTAGTGGATATCAAATTCGAGTTGCTCTTGCTTGGTGACCCCTATAACATCAACTTGTAAAGGATGGTGCTTTGGCTCCAACTTCCCAAATTCAGGCTGGTAGGACACTGCTTTCACTTCATTTGTGAGTTCTTGCAATTTGACAACGCAAACCACACTTTTGCATCCAAAATGCTGATCAAAAAAATGCAGTCAGGTATATGCGACACCTTCGCCAAAAATCAAGGCAGACCCACCGCCTGTTACCCCTTTTGCCAAGCTCCAACTTGCAGCCCACAAGCGAGCAGAAGCCGCTGCAGCAAAAGCTGATCCTAAGCTGCAATGCATGGAAGTTGAGAACGGTTTGTTACTGTATGTTCCTTCGTTTGAGAAGTGCTGCAGTGGAATTAAGGAATCAAAGAAAAAGACCAATGCGGATCTGAAAGATCCAAAGAATGGAAAGAATGAAAGCAAACCGAAGAATACCAAGAAGGATTCGAAGAGGGATTCGAAGAAAGATTCGAAGAATGATTCGAAGAAAGATTCGAAGAAGGATTCGAAGAAACAGTCTGCTGCAGGGGACAAGGGCGAGACCAAATATGGCAAGGTATCTTGTCATATCAATTGGTGGCGGTCCGATCTTGGAATATACGCAAGTTTTCCTGATAACATGTAAAGATACAGCTTCAGTCAAATATTTGTTTCTGAACCATCTAAGGCAAAGAAGGATTTCTGTGCCAAGCTGCTTGGTGATTGAATGCTTGACTCTTTCCGATCTTTTTGCATGGAACACATGAAATATTGAAAAGACATGTATCTTTATCTAAGGTTCCGGAAAACAAATCCTCCTGCGAAGTACAGGGCAGTCGAAGATGCCTGGAAGGACAGCAGTGAAAGGAAGGCCGTGCTAAGCGAGATGTCTTTGTCTGAGCGCAAAAGGCGCAGGTATGAATGAGTGTTAAGTTAAAATTGTTAGGTGAAAAATGACTTTCAAATAATTGCATTTGTCAACAAAACGCAAACCAATCAAACGCACTTGCTATGGCCAATTTTTTGGGGGGGGTTGGGATGCAACATGCATCCCAAAAAGGGGACCGCTACGTTTCCTGGCGCGTTGCCACCAACATGCTGGCATCGTGCCTGTAGTGATGTTTTGTTTCAGCTTCAGCCATCTTAATAGGACAGTGTGCGTTATTGAATGCATACATGGCATTTCAGGAGCTTGATGCGCCAAAGGTGAAAAAGAATGAAAATCTAATGTAATTCTGGTGTTCTCAAATATAGAAAGCTGTGGTAAATAGGTTGATATCTGACGCAAAAAAAAATGAACCTATATATTTATAATTGTCTATATACATAGTTTTCCTTATGGACATGAATATGTGTTCTTCAAGTTTTGGCCCATTCTGGCCATGTCAAACTCCGAGGGACCGGAGCTAAGGAGTTTCACAGACGGCGAGGGGGAGTGGGTCGAGGTGTTGGTGGAAGAAGAGGTGGAACCAACCCCCAAAGTGTTTTCTGAGGGTCCCAAGAGCAACCCCGTGGAATTTGTTGAACCAATCCCCAAAGAAATTCCGGGGGCAGGTGTGGAACCTAAGGAGGTGGCAGAATATCGTAGTGCACCCCGGCTAGAAACCCACTTTCCTAGTCAAGAATTGCATCTCGCGAGAAAGGCTGCTCCAGGATACAAGGTTCTTCCTACACCGAAAACCCAAAGAGTAGAATTAAACACCAATTCAGCGCCATCTAGCCCTCCAAAGAGTAGAAGGGTTTTCGATCCTGCCTCCGGATCAGTTCCATCAACATCGCCTGCGTCCCCTATCGCGGCCAGTAGGTGCAGTGCAGTTGAACAAAACCCGCAATCAAAAAAGTAGCTGGCTTACTGATTGCATGTTTTTGATGCACAATTAGTCTCAATCCACCACAAGCGTGAAAATTAAACACACAAACAAATCCACTTGTCACGTTCTATGCAAGAGGGTTTCTTGAAACTTCAAATTCGCAACTTCCATTGGACGCCATGAAGTTTTCCGCTTTGGCGATTTTGATTACCTTCCTTTTGAAAAGTGCCATGGATTGCACGTTAATGAGTCTTTGTGGAATCGATGTTGCTGTGTAGGAAACCTGTTCTTTTTGCCTTGAATAGGAATTAATCATTTAATATATCTAATCTTTGTTTAGATCAATACATCAAAAGAACAAAATATTACAATATCTTTGTATAAAATATAAAATATCTGAATATATCAGTATATTTCAAAATAAGTGTATGTATATAAATATCATATCTTTTGATGTATATCTATCTGATAGCTTGGCATCCATCCATGCCTCCAAGGCTTCGGTGATGTGGACCCATCGGATGCCTTGCACATGGTGGAGCTGTGTGCAGGGGAGGGGCGGCTTAGCAAAGTTGCAGCGGAGTATAACATGTGCAGCCTACCGCTAGATGTTTCTTGCTAGCAAAAGAAACTTATTCTATCGCTTGTTTGCAGTCATTCTTCAAGAATTCAAGGCATTTGAAGTATCCCAAAATGCTACATATCTACCACCACTATCAATCAGGTCCGCTACAGCAAGAACATGGACATCATGACCGCAGTGGGATTCTTGGTGATGCTGCAGGGAGTTCGGCGACTCTGCGTCCCTAGCTTGAACTTTCTTCAACAACATTTGCAGAACAATCTTTGTGATGCGTAGTTTTGTCTAAGTTGTCAGATTTTGTTTTTACCACCACGCTTGCAGGCAGGGGGCCACCTGATCGGTGGCCCACCTTGCTCCTCATGGATATGGATTGCACGCGGAACTACAAAGAGGTGCCATCTACGTCCAGAGGGGTCCAAGAAGGTCCGCTCGGTGAAGCGGGCCAACAAGCTCGCTCGCCGCTTGATGTACTTGAACCTTGTCTCAAAAAAAGAGTGCAAACCATATGTCATGAAATATTGTTTTTCACTTGTGTGCCCATCCCTCATTTGTCGTGCTTGCATTCATGCTACGCTGTGATCAGTTGTTGTCTTAGATTGTTTAGGCTGGAGACTGCTCACAAGCGGGGCTGCTATTGGACATTCGAGCAACCTCGCTCTTCACTGATGGCTGCCTATGGTCCCAACAAGGACAGATTCTGTTGTTTGCATGCTGCTTCCATGATGGTGCCCCTTTCTAGAGTTCTTTTCTTGTTTCATCTAATTGGCAGGAGACCATTGAGAGGCATGGGGCACACTTTGTATACTTCCCCATGGGTGCCGTGGGGGCTTCCACGGTGAACCTTGTCAGCATTCCCCTTCATCGAAGAATGGGAATCCGTCTTCAATCCTGGCAGTGCAGCACCTAGCTAAGGAAGAGTACAGTCTTGATCACGACTGCTCCGTGGGTGATGGCCATGGGGAGCGTTACATTGACCCCAAAGAGGAGGCTGGGATGTTTGTTTACTTGTGTATCTTACTTGTTATCATGCTTTTGCTTTTTGATCTTGCAGCTTTATGCCAGGGAGGAGCTTAATCTGCTGAAGACCAAGATCCGAATGGTTCGGAAATACAAAGATCGGAGGGGCCGTAAAAGAGTTGTTGGGTACTCAGTGTTGAACCGCTCTTTCATGATGAAATGCTAGTGCTGGTGTCATGCTATCCTTTTGTGGCGCTCAACTTGACATTTTTTTGTGATGCTGAGTGTGGCGGTCGAGACCTTCGCAAGTCTCAAATTTACCCATGGCAGTTTTGTTATTCGGCAACTTTGACTGCAATTTGCAAACAAAGGCATCTATACATGTATAAAATCTGCATGTATGTAAATGTATGTAAATGTTTTGTTGCCGGTACTTGTCACAAAGTGTGGATCATGCATTGTCAAATTTCAAACTTTAGCATGCTTATCGGCCTTGAACTTAGGTAGTGGGAAAGCACTATGAGTTTCTCAAAGGCAAAACGCTCACTGTGACAAATGACATCGGCCTGAAGTTTGCCGATACGGATGCTCGTGACAGCGACGAGTCAGATTTAGACGACCTGATTGGCTAGAAAGAGCTGGTCACGATGTGCAGTGAAAACAAATGCGCACATCCGTGTTCAAAGCTGCCCGTTTATATACTAGTATAGTTCTGAGAGAGCGAAATTTTTGGGTGGTCAACCCTCCCTAAGTAGGTGAAAATTAGGGGATGTTAACCCCCCCTAAATAGGTGAGCCTTAGCAATTCTTTCTTCTGTTTCAATTTCTGAGATTTCAGCTGTTTCAATTTGTTGGCCGGGTCACTTGGATAGGTGCATGGCGCAGTGGCAGCTATAAATACGTTGCCGCAGTTGGTGATCCTCAGCAAGGCCAGTCGAATCTATTTTCCTGATTGTCTTGATGTTTTTTATACATGCCTTTGCTTTTGCAACTGCACAGTATCTATATAAAAGAAAAGGACTTGACTATTATGTGAAATGTGATCTGAGATTTCCGAAACCATCTTGAATATTTTCACCTTATCTCGCGGCTAGGAAGGATTCATGCAGTCTGCCAAGAAAAGGAGGCCTGGTTGGGATGATGCTCTGCATATATGTTAGGGCACAAATGTCCAACTTTTAAATACATACATAAGCTAATCCTAGGGGGTGTCATTTTCAAAGACCCTAGAATGACATTAAATGACACCCCCAACTTCTAAGCACGTGATATACTTCGACGCCAAATGACATTTTACAAGTGAAAGCACGTGTTACCCCATGAGACTAAATGACACTAAATGACACCCCCAACTTTTTAAGCGCGTGATATACTTCGACACCAAATGACACTCCACAATTGAAAGCACGTGTTACCCCATGATACTAAATGACACCAAATGACACTAAATGACACTAGCTTCAATAAAACAAATCCCTAAAACAGAAAAATGGGATCCGTGACAAACCATGTCACCCCGTGTCATAGGCACTATAGTAGCCCTCCTGTGCGTGTCATTCCGTGTCACGGGGGTACTCCCAGCCCATCATGATTGTTTGGCTCTTGGCGATTTGGTGATTTGGTGGATTTGGGTTTGATAGCCGAACGTGGTGGCTCGTTTTTTGAAGCTTAGCTATTTTCAATATACAGCACTTGCCATGCATTGACTGGATGCCTTGATCTTTTTTTAACACTTGTACACTAAACATTACATATATAGTCTGTACCGTCATATGACCCGCTCAGGAAATGAGTGATCAATCAGAGGTGGATGAAAGAAGCTTGGTAAGCATCCTGATATATCTTACAATACTTCCCTTGCCAAGTACAAACCTCACAATTCAGTGGAAGAAACACCAACTGCAATTGATGCCCAGGAGCAGCTGCAATGAACAAGAAGTCCTTAGCAATGGCTATGCTGGCGATTGCGAAGGGAAAGTCAAAAGGAAAAGGAAAGGGAGGAGGAGGGGCTACACCAGAGTTAATGACCCCAAGAATCCCAAGCAAGTTAGCGCCGTTTGTGAAGCCAGAGGAACCTCACAAAGTGACCGAGAGGGAGCCTGAGGACAAGACCAAAGCTGAGGAGCCTGAGAAGGTGAAAAGAGCGACAAAGCCCAAGAAGACCAAAGGTGGGACTCCAGAGGAGGAGGAGCCTGAGGATGTGAAGACAAAGCCCAAGAAGACCAAAGGTGGGACTGCAAAGGATGATGAGGCTGAGGACGAGAAAGGAGCGAAAAAACCCAGGAAGGCGAAAGGTGGGACTGCAGAGGAGGAGGAGCCTGAGGATGTGAAGACAAAGCCCAAGAAGACCAAAGGTGGGACTGCAAAGGATGATGAGGCTGAGGGCGAGAAAAAAGCGAAAAAACCCAGGAAGACTAGGGCTGGAGAAGAGGAGGAGCCTGAGGATGTGAAAAGATCGACAAAGCCCAACAAGACCAAAGGTGGGACTGCAGAGGAGGAGGAGGTGAGGAAGAACAGGAAGCCAAGGATGATATGAGTGAAGATGAGACAGAGGAACCACCAAGGAAGATTCAGGAACAGAAGCGGAAGAAGACACCGCCAAACATGCCTGGGAAGAAGGTGAGAATTCAGGATGAGAAATCGAAAGAAGGTACAGACCACAAGAATGTATCCAATGCTCTCGAGTTGGAAAAGTTGAGGCAACGACAAGAGTTTGTGGAAATGAGCAAGCAGCGGAGGCAAAGGATTGAAGGACCAGATGAGCCTGCAAATGATACAGAGGAAGAAGAAGAAGAGGACGCAGAGGAGGCAGAGGACGCAGAGCATGCAGAGGATCCAGAGGAGGAAGAGGATGATTCAGACGACCAAGAGAAGGAGAGACGTAAGAAAATGGTGGGGATGGTTTCCGACGGAAGGTTGGTTCGTTTGAGGACTAAAACAAGTTCGGACAGCCTTGATGAGCCCGTGAAGCAAACACCACAAAAACCCGCTGCCGAAGTTCCACGTCCATTTGCAGTGTTTCTTGGCGTATAATTACTGACATGTTTCGCATGGACTGTCAAGTAAGTGTCTCATAGCAACAGTGGCCTGTTTTTTTTAGAACTTGTTAGTTTGACTGATCGATGAATATCGTCTCGGAACTTAGGAAGAGGTCTCCTTCTAGTGTCAGCGACGTGGCTGCTTGGATTCCATTAATTACTGGTATTTTTTTAACCTTGGACCTTCCCATTTGTTCTGTCCAAGTTGCGGGGAAAGAAATCCTGAGGAAAGCCCCCAGCTCCAGGCGCATGCAAGCCATGCATTGACAGCTCTTGTTTCCTCAGATGACTTTTGGATTCATACATCATGCAACAAACATGTTTGATGTTGCACAGGTTTCCCCAGTGGCAAGAGTCACTGCTGATGGACGACTGGCCAGGGTTTCTGGAATGCAATCGTCCTTTAATTGGTGGCCCCCTTTTCGAATTAAATATATACACATTTATCTTATCTTATATATACAAGTATCATATGTAGAATATTTTTAGATGCATATCATGGCACTTAATGATTCTTTACCTGGTCATTGAATAACAAGACCTTGTTTAGTGTTTTGTTTGGTCTGTCCATGATGCCCTTCTCTCTTGCAACACGTTCTGTCTTAGGTTGGATCATTTGATGATGAGGCGAAACAAGCCATCGCATCATTGAGCTCCAAAGACATCCCGATCGAAGAAAGAAGAATCTGGTATAACGCCCTAAGCCGGCGTATGAACAACCCCGCTGGACTTAAACCGGGGCTTCCTGGCTTTCAAGAATCAATGAAATTGGTCAAGTTTAGCCTTTATTGATCTATTGCGTCAAAATTCAAAAACTGGTCTTGATTGATTGAGGTTGGTTGAAAAATACCAGAACTGCGCATCCAACAACAAACAGCGCTTCGAGATGTTGAAGACCTTCATGATTGATCCAGACATGAGCCTAAGCAGCAGCTATTTAGTCCACTTCCTTTAGCTTCTTCATTTGTTTGAAAAAGAAATTCTGCAAAACCTCTTCTTCTGAACCATGTGCTTCTTGAATTCGAGTCTATCTTGTTTTCAGCCATCATTTGATAAGGAAAGATCTGGAGGTTGAAGCACACTTTGTGCAGTTGGGGCCTCATGAATCAACCACATGTTGCCCATTCTGGTACCGCATGTGCTGACCTTTCTGCATGTGCCCCAGGGAAGCTGAGAAAAAAAACACCAATGTGTATGAAGACTTGCCTCTTTTTGCCATAGAAGAGAAGTTCAACAAAACCGAGGGCGGCAAGCAACTTGGCTGCATCATGACTTTGTCTGCCATATATCCCCATATGCAATTTTTTGAAATTAGATAACCTTCAATTCCAAACTCAGAAAAACTCAGGGCCTACATCAAGCGGGTTATTGAAAGTCCGGTACTTAGCCTTGACCCAACACTTGCAAAAAAAAGGAACTTTGGATATATGTTGGCACGCCGCTCTGCATCTCGCCAGGCCAAAAAGGTACCCCACATGCGCAAGTACCTTGGCTCAATTCACGGAGTGCCTGATGTGCGTGTGGCTTTTACCTGTATCAACTTGTATTTTGTTCTCTTACCTGCAATCTTTTCCTTCACTAAGTACCCGGATGATGCTCGCTTTCGTATCTACCGAGTGTTCAAGAAGTTCTCCATGGAGAGCTGCTTGGTTGAAGTCAAACAATTTTCAAAATCTTCCTTGGGAGTCCAGGGTTTCGTTTGCTATATTCCTATGTGCATACCCTAAGGTTCTGATATTCAACGGGCAGGCACGAAAATCACCGGAAGGGACAGGGTGAAAAGTGCTGCTGCAAAGGAAGCGATTGGTGGAATGTTGGATGGGCAAGTAGCGCTCATGCAGTCTGACAGTGCGCCAGAAATGGGTGGTCCGCCCAGTACACGTACTAGGGGTGGCCACAAGGGTGGTGGCAGGGGTGGTGGCAAGGGTGAAGCCAAAACCCCGAATCCTGACGCTGAAGCTGCCAAACAAGTGCAAAAGAACATCAAGCTGTTTCTCGGAGTCAAACATTATGCAACTTGTATCCCTTGAAGTCTTAAGCTCATACTAATTTGTCATTTTTATTAGTCCTTCAAATGTGTAAGACAACATCCACATTTTCAGCCAAGGCTGCGCGACAAGAGCTCGAAAGCAAGGGCTTTGGCAATGGAGATGACGGACTTGAAGATCCCCCACCAACAGGCTGAGTCGACCTGTACGTTTGGCAAGTGATTTGTGTGTGTGTTTTGTACCATGTATTAATTGCCCTGTATTAATTGCCAACTGCTTGAGGAGCTCATGAAATCCCTGAAGCAACATCATGGTTTCTTTCGAGATTTGGCAGGAAAGTTGGGGGCTCTGTTTGACTGTTTCTGTGAGCTCCAAAAAAAGTGAATTCTTCATTTTTTCCCATTAACTGAGGCTCGAAGAGATGAACTTTGAAGGGAACAGCGTACATGATGTCCAAGCGACTTTTGACAGAAATTCTGACGGCATGAAGGCTCGGTTGATGTCACCCATCATATCTGCTGCCAAAGCACCCCGAAACAGGCGAAATTGGACGACCTTGACAACGCTGGCTCAGTGATCAAGAGCTGGAGGAGCCGTCTACATCTTAGAAGCCTTTTTTCACCATTCTTGCATGTCAAGGTCTTCAGTTTCGCAACAAGATGCACTTTTGATGCAACATGTATTTCCTTTAAGGTCAAACCGCTCTGCAGAAGAAAGCAGAGAAAGCTGCCGAGAAAGCTGCAGCAAAAGCTAAGGCTGCTGCAGCAAAGGCTGCGCCGGCTGAGGATGATGAAGAAGAAGAGCTCGATCTTTCGGACGCTTCTGACGAAGAAGACAACGCTGAAAGCGAAGAACCTGAGTCATGAGCCAGATCTTAGTTCTAGTTAGTTTTGGGTGAGCTGGGCTGGCATGGGTTTTTTCTCCTCATCTTGAAGTCACTACGTTGAAGAAATGCAAAGCTTATGACATTCGAGAGGCATCACTTCCTACCTTCAAAAAAGACATAGATTAGAGAGAGATATACAGAATAACTATCTTTTAAGAAGGTATGGACTGTAGAAACTTTCAATGATCGATTGCCAGGCCAAATGCTCTGAAGTACTATCACGTAGGTAGGATCCAGACATGTCAGCGTATGATCTTCATGCGGTAGGATATGTTTGTTGAAAGTGGGTGGGTTAACCATAGCCACCCGTGCGAATCATGGTGTGGCCACTGCAGTGAGCTGCAGTTTTACCTTTCAATCTGGGGTTCCAATCAGCGGAAAAGGAAGCTTTATGCTGCTTGCAAGTTGCACGTACGTATGCTTTCGCACTATATGACATGATCAGCATCTCATGTTTATTTCTATTTGAGCTTAATTCATGGACTCTGCACATGTGAGGCAATCAGTGGCGCTCGAGTCCCAGAAGGAGACTATAGATGAACTGGTCAATGATCTAGTTGCGAAGCTGGCATCTGGGAAGGTGACTTGACAAAAAATTAACTTCAGTGTCACTTGCAAAATGACGCATGATTACTTGACGTTTATTGTAGTAAATAAGCAGGCGTGATTATGTCTCAAAATCTTGACAGGCGACTTGCGAGAGCCTCGAGACGCTGACAAAGAGGATCTGCAGGATGCCGCATGACATTATCCCGCTCCTTGGATCAAAGCATGCGAAATGTTTCCACTTGAATGGTATTTTTCAATATTTTCTCAGCTTGTGCCTACAATTTCTCACAGTAAATCTAAGGAAACCAATATTGGAGTTGAATGAACGCTTCCAATCCGGAGGTGGTTGGGGGCTGGAGCGAACCCTTCAGAAATGGGTGTCAAAGCAACCTTGGCGGCAAGCTTTGCCTTTGACCTTCTTTGGGTCCCTTGGCTTTTTGGTAACCCTCAATTGTATTGCCTTCATTCTGTAAGTCTGTAAAATGAAATCGGTCACAGCTTCAGGTTTGACGTGCCTGCGACTTGACTCATATATAAACATTTTCTTGTAGTGTTGACGTGGGTGTGCAACGGGAAAAATAGATGATTCACTTCAATTGCTGCCCTCTTACTAGGCGGTGCTTACTGACCAACAAGTTCTTCTTGGCGCTCGCCCCTTTCACAAGCAATATGTGTTGCTCCCTCATGAGCTTGTGTCCTCGCTCTTTGTGCAGCCCCATATTTTTCATCCTTTGTTAACTGGGGAGCCTGGCCGCTTACAATGGTACTGGTCACCTTATGAATTGTTTTGATGGCCTAGATGCTTGGTTTACAAAAAAATTTGGGGGCCAAAGTCGTATTCAAAAGAATGTTTCAGGATGGTAGTGCTGTCTATGGATTGTTTCGATCATCCAAGGACCCAGCAACAACGATACCTTTAAGGATCTACGGCGACGGGGCTGAAGCCCAACAACACTTCGAAATCATGACGTTACTTCCACTAATGAGCATCTCTAAGAGCACCTTGTTTCAACAAAAAGGATGCACAGCTTTGGAAGTTTGGGTGATTATTTTGGTTTGCTCACAAACTGGTGACATGTTGAGGCACATTGGACTCACGGCTGTTACTTTGCTGCCGAAACACTTCGAAAACGAAAAGCTCATCGAGGCGACTGATCCTGCAGGTGCTGGCGTGGTCTTTTGAATGCTTACGAGTCTTGGTTTGACATTTGGTTTTTGCTTGCATGTCTCCCCAACAATCCCAATCTATTTTGTTCTGGATCTGTGCTTGGGATTGGGCCTCCACCCAGAAGTTGACCCGTGGGGCAGGCCATTCGATTTGCATTACTACCCAAACTATTTCAGAAAGAAAGGCACACCATTGGCTGGCCCCTTCAAGTTTGTGCTGGATGGTGTGCAGGGCGATGCAGACTTCATCGCAGCCATTTTTGAATTGAACCGTTGCTTGTAAATGTTTTTTTTCCCGAAAGCGGCCGCGAAGGGTTCTTTCAAAAAAAGCGCTGTCATTAAACATTGTTATCAAACATTGCCTAAAGTTCTGCTGAAGTGATGGCTGTC